>JAMQGT020002129.1:0-135170 GCA_024447675.2 Pterophyllum scalare | reverse complement strand
ACCCAGCAGCCAGTCGGAGGTCTTCATCAGTCTCATAAGCATCAGTTGTGGTGCTGTAGGCGTACTCATCAGCAGTGGGGGACATGCTGTCGTCATAGGGTGTAAGGTAGTCATAGGTGTCTGGCATTGCCCAGGAGATTGTGTCGCCACCTTGCAGCTCATGGGCCGACGATGAAGGTGAGGCAGGGGCTAGGTCTAGGTTGCGTCCACGAGAAGAAGGGTCAAAGAAGTCCACGTGACCAACATCAGGGTTAGTGGGGTTAGTGGTGGTGTCGAAGGTGGGGCAGCAGTTATGGTGAAAAGCTGGTCCAGGTCAAACACAGCTGTGTCCTTGGTGTGGATCCAAGGCGGGTCAGTGTGTGGAAGACGCGCCTCTTCATCTTCCTCCTCCTCACCGTCCACAACTTCCTGTCTGCGTGGGTTGCTAGGCAACAGGTGCTCCGTCTCAGCTGAGTCAGGGATGAGCTGGGGGTGGAGCTGCCACACTTACTTCCTCTACTGTGGGAACCACTGTTTCACCAAACATGCCGCTGCTCTGTTCCTCCTCCTCGCCGCCGCGGGGGATCCGACCTGCCCTTGGGGTCACAGTGTTGACTGGCTCAGGAGTGGCCGGGCTGTTTATTCCAGTTACCGCAGCGATGAATTTGTTGGCCTTCATTGGCCCTTCCTCCTCAGTAAGCAGGGAGGTGGCATTGGCTGCACTGTCCGGCTCAGTGGCATTGGTCCCAACAATGTTTCCTGCAAAGACACAGAAAGAAGTATAAACTTAAACTCTTGCCCTACGGCAGCTGGGATAGGCTCCAGCCCCCTCGCGACCCTACAAAGATTTTTACTTGTGTCACTCTGGAGCAAAAAGGTTTTAGGTAGTTCAACTGCCTTGATGTATGAATTGCTGATTGTGTTGATAAAGAGTCCACATTAGCACCCAAACTGAGACAACTAACTTCCTGTTATTTTTAGCACATGTGCAAATAGCGGCCTTTTTGACCTCACATAGTATCCTTGCCTGTCATAAACCTCCCCTTTATGGCCTGTCAAACACACAAATGCTTGCGAAACAGCCTTAGCTGTAGAAAATAGCTATGTCCATCCAGAAATAGAAGAAAAAAAGTCATGATGTCAGAACTATTACTATGAAATATTAAACCAACAAGGGATTGAAATAGGGGGTTGGGGACATATCAGTGAAAACATCACCATCCTTTTTTATGTGGTCTAGTCCTGCAAGTTCTTAAGCAAAAAAGCAAAGTAGTACAAACTGAATGTTTACTTGGAGGTATCTAACACCAGTGTAGTGTACAGGTATCTGCCACCAGGAGGCCTAAAATCAGATCACGGTAACTGTGAAACTAAAACAGTGAAAACTTGAGTGACTGAAAACAAAAATATATTCGCAGCTTAACAAGAAAAACTGCAACATCTGCTATTAATTAAGTACATACACATTCAGTGAGGATTCAGCTGGTCCTGTTTGCTCTTTCCAAAACGTTTCAGTTTCACACACAAAGCGAGCTCACAAAGCTGAACTCTTTTGCCATTACAGGATGAACAGAGTGGGCTCAAGGAGTCTGGCTGGTGCAGCAAATTAAAACGAGACATGATTGGCTGTATTCTCATCCTCTGGTCGATTACTTCATCTGAGGGCGGCTTGTTGAGTCATGCAGAAAGCTGCTTTGCTGCCGCTCCCTCTTTGGATTAAAGGAATAATTCACTAATGTATTTGAATGGCAAAGAGCTGGGATTAGGGATTACGGTACTGGAGGGCGGAGGGGATTTGGGGGTGCTCTGTGGGTGGGGGAGGTGATGATTTTGGGGAGACCCAGACGAGACAATGTCTCGACAGTTGTAATAAAGAAACCTAAAGCTAAATTTGTAACAATGACAGCCAAGAGACTGATCATCGAGAGTGATAGCAGCAACAAGCTCCTTTCTAATTCAGTGGCATGTCTGTGCGCAAGTGATGTCTGCGGTGAGACTCACAGCCTTTTAACCTGTTGTAGAAAAATCTAAATTTTCACTGTCAGTAACATGTGAACAAGTATTCCCTGAGAAGTGAGAGAGCTGTGCCTTCGAGCTAGAAAAACGTCGTCCCTCTCAAGCCCCAAATCTCAACCTTTTTCAGTGGTTCACAAAGAATGTGTTCAAAACCTCCTGACAGTCAGTCAGATACAATCTTTAGATAAAGATGGACATTTCCCTCAAATCCTCCAACACAGATGATGGCAACAGGCTTACCAGGTAACCTCCAGATCCGTTCCAGCATGCAAAAACCTTGACAACCAGCATTGGATGCTGTCCAATTACTGTAACACAGATTGAAAAATGCTATTACCTCTGCTCTCACTGACACTATCCATGTCATGATACAGCAAATTATTACCACCAAGCAGCTACTGGACACACGTGAGATCATTTAGTATTGACAAAACGCAGCGAATTACCTTTTGTTTGTTATATTTTCCCGTACCAATAACAGCTGTATCAGACTATAAGTCGTATCAGACTAAATATGTTACAGCGATGGTTTTATTTAGTTCATTAAATTTCTCTGGCTCCAACTTTCTGGTCAAATGCAATAATAATAATAATGTTCCAGTCAAAAATAAATTTTTCACATTCAGAAGATAAGGTTTCCTAATTAACTGACTACTGGTATCGGAGACCAAAGACGTAGTCAGCTCCAATAGAAGGACTGGACAACATTGTGCACAATTGCATTTTAATAAGCACAAGATATTAAAAGATCCCTCTTTATGACATATTTATCTGAAGAGAGATCATATCTGCTTTATAAAAAAAGATCACATCAGCCTGGTGTTTTAATATAGAGTCTGGCTGCAGTGTTCACCATTTATTATCTTCACTTATAGAAAAAGGATTGACATCACATTTATGTGTCCTGTTTTGCACATGCACAAATTCATGTCACTGAGGCCGAGGGTCCTTTTTCCCCACCATGATCGCCACAGAGTGAATAAATGCACTCTTGGTCCTGTAAGGAGCTTTGGTTAACAGCCTCCTCCAAATGGCATATGTGAGGCTATCTGTGAGGATCTTTGCCGACTGTTGTTAATCTCAGATGGTGAGGCCGTGGAGATTTTAATCTCTAAATGTTCTCCTAAACACTCGGTGTGGCCCCAGTTACACAGCAAGAAGTTCATTAAATATCATGACCTCCACCAAAGTTTTACGACTATGACGTGATGTCTGACTAAAAAAAAAACACACACACACACACACACACACCCTCAGATAGTCACAAGCTACAATCTAATACTGGTGTCACTTTACAAGTGCAGAAAAGCAACCATAAAACCAGCTCTGCTTACTCATCCAACTTAAGTTAATGGTATACAGGACATTGCAACATAACTTGATAAACATTTTTGAAAATGTTATGATTTTTTTTTCCAGTTAATCCATCTGATGATGAAGGATGAAGATCTTGGAACAGCTGCAACTACTGCCTCTCAGCTGTATGTCTCCGCCAACTGGTCAAGCTACTGTTTACATCCACATCAGTCCAATCATGTATAATATATATATATATAGACATCTTCAACACAGCAGCACAGAATATTTGTATATCCATCACAGTTTCAAGGTGGACACCCAAGATATCAGATCAAATGTGAAAAATGGTCAAAAGCTCACTTCCTCTTCCTAAGTTCTGGCACTGAATAATGGTCGTTATTCAGTTTATACAGCACCAAATCACAACATCAGGGGCCTCAAGGTGCTTTATATTGTAAGGGACTGTGAACTCAGGTTACTAAATGAATACAGCATGCCTAATCCACGTCAGTGTGGCACTCGCAGTTCATCTTTTTCATTTACAAAACACGTGTCGAGTGAGAAGACGAGCAACATTACTGCTGTTTTTACAGTTTCTTGTTACTTGTTCCCATGCTTCTTCAAAAAGCTAAACAAACATCTGGCATGGAAAGGTGAAATATTTAAAATATTTTGTGCAGAAACACTGAAAATATTTAGATTACTGAAATATCTGAAAATTGCAACCATAGATGACATGCTTAATTATGGGATAATTACTAAAAAGGACAAATAATGATAAAAAAAAATATGGGCTTAGTATGTAGATAAATAAATATATACATAATAAATTTAAAAGGTTGTAGAAGTAGATCAATAAATCCATGGTTCAGGATTAAAGATATCACATCAGTACTTAGAAGCAGACAGCTGGGGGTTATAAATGACCCCCACTTGGTCACTTCAAGGTTGAAGCTGTAATATTATCAGATTGCTGCCTGTTGTGTGTAAGTTCAGTGTGCTGCCAACATTTGCTTCTGCGATCGTGAAAACCTGCAAATATTCCCTCCACCATCACAATCACTGCTTATCATTCTGCTAAATAAGGTCACATTGTATACCTGTGAGTCTTCACGCAGGATATCACACAAAGAAATAATGCAAAACACCAAAATAAACCAATACAAATGAATGCATGCAGCTGAGGTTTCTTCCAAGTTATCTTGTCACCATTAGCCAATAGGCTGTCACATCAGCCACACGGTATTTGACAGCTGGAAACCTTCAGTTTATTCAAGGTTTCGTTTCTGGCGCTGCAACATCAACTGCATCTTTGAAGCCAGGGTCATTCTGAGGCTAATCCTTCCAGCAGTCCCTCAATCGACTGCTGTTTAACATATCAGCTGAGCAGCCTGGGGATAATATGCCAAAACCACAATCTCTCTATTACTCTCTCACACACATTAAAAAAATTGCGGTTTACAATAACTACACAAAAACATTTTACACGCTTAATACTTGATGCTCGCTAGGAAATTAGGATTTAAGACCATAAATGTCCACCTGTCCCTGATGCATGCATAAACACAATCCATTTTGTTTGCTTGCTTTATCTTGTGCTCTTTTTCAACACACATAATACAGGAATACATACATTGTGTGGCATTTTGTCCACATGAGTGCAATGTCCCAGACAGTCAGTATTCAACATAACTAACTCCTCCTGTTGCTGCTGCAAGAAACCTCATGAATACAAACCGTACAGACCGAAAAGTAGACAGTAATGGCTGCAGCACAGGCGAAGATAATGACAGCAGGATGATGGTGAGAGATGATGACAAGGGAAGGAGAGAAGTAACAAAGTGACAGAAAGAAAAAAAGGCAGACAGAACAACTGAGGGAGGAGGTGACGGGGTGAGGGATGAAGCGAGATGGTGAAAAAGACAAAGTTAGAGTGACGGGGGGGCTAAACTTTCATGGCCTATTAAAAAAATACTCTTGGAGGTTTACTCTGTCTGTCACCCTATCTCTAAGAGAGCATCTTCATCTCTACAAATGAGCTTTCTGAGTTAACTTCAAGAGTTACTTCCTCCAAACCATCAACATGTCTATTAGAGTTCATTCCTATAAGACTGCTCAGAGGTCCTACCATTAGTTAGGTTCAATGTTAATTATGCTTGCTTTGATCTAAATTATGATCAACCTGTCTCTATTAGGGAGTCCCTTCGGCAGTATTATTAGAATGCATTAGAATGCAGCATCTGCACAGCATTTATTTCATTCTTGTGCAGATGATACCCAGCTTTATCTATCCATGAAGCCAGATGATGCACACTAATTAGTTAAACTGTAGGAATATCTTAAAGACATAAAAGGCCTGGATGACCTCTAATTTCCTGCTTCTAAATTCAGATTAAACTGAGGTTAATGTACTCAGCCCTAAAAATATTAGAAACTTGGTCTCTAACCAGATTTACTTTTGATGGCATTACCTTGCCCTCCAGTAACCCTGTGAGGAATCTTGGGAGTCATTTTTTACCAGGATATTTCCCTTAATGCACATATTAGAACTGCTTTCTTGCATTTTTTCAGTGTCTCTAAAATTAGAAACATCCTGTTGCAGCGTGATGCTGAAAAACTAGGTTATGCATTTATTACTTTTAGCCTGGTCTATTCTATTCATTACTATCGTGTTGTCCTAAAAATTCCCTGAAAAGCATCCATCCAGCCATCTGTGCAGCCATCCAGCCAGATTCTTCTTCTTATCCCGGGCCAGATCACAGGGGCAGCAGCACCTCCTGTTCCTGGAACACCTCACCAAAGAGACACCCAGGAGGCATCGTAGTCAATGTGGATTAGTAGCAACTCTACTCTGGGCCTTCCCAAATGACTGCAGTCCTCACCCTATCTCTAATGGAGAGCCCAGCCACACTTCGGAGGAAGTTCATTTCCGCCGCTTGTATCCATGATCTTGTTCCTTTGGTCACTACCCAAAGCTCATGACTATAGGTGTGAGTAGAGGCGTAGATGGACTGGTAAAGCTTCGCTTTTACACTCGCAATCCATCTGTCAATCTCCCACTCCTGTCTTCCCTCAATTTGAATTAGCACCTCTAAATCTGAGGCCATGGTCCTCAGCAGGAAAAGGGTGGAGTAACCACTATGAGTCAGGGATGAGTCACTGCCCTAAGTGGAGGAGTTTAAGTATCTTGGGGTCTTACAAGTCACCTTCAGCTTCTCCCATATTGGCTCCTCTTCATTGGCTTCCTGTTAAATCCAGAATTTAATTTAAAATCATTTTTGTAACATTTTCCTAACATACAAGGTTGAATAATCTTATTTTAAAGATCCCATAGTACAATATCACCCCAATTGAGCATGTCGCTCTGAAACTGCTAGCTTACTTGTGGTTCCTAGGGTATTTCAAAGTAGAATGGGAGGCAGAGCCTTCAGTTTCAGGCCCCTCTTCTGAGGAACCAAGTCCCAGTTTGGATTCAGGAGACAGACACCCTCTCTATTTTTAAGATTAGGCTTAAAACTTTCCTTTTTGATAAAGCTTATAGTTAGGGCTGGATCAGGTGACCTTGAACCCTCTCGTAGCTATGTTTCAATAAGCCTAGGCTGCTGGAGGCTTTCCATGATGCACTGAGTGTTTCTTCTTCACTCACTTCTTTTCACACTCTACGTTTTATCATTCCTTATTAATCTCTGGCTCTCTTCCACAGTCTTTTGTCCCACCTCCCTTCCCTCACCCCCAGCCAGTCACGGCAGATGGCTGCCCATTCATGAGCCTGGTTCTGCTGGAGGTTTCTTCCTGTTAAAAGGGAGTTTTTCCTTCTCACAGTCTCTAAGTGCTTGCTCATAGGAGGTCATCAGACTTTGGGGGTTTTCTTTGTACTATTGTAGGGTCTTTACGTTATAATGCAAAGCATCTTCAGGTGACTGTAAAATTTCATCCACTGTACAGACTGACTTATCTGGACGGTTGGCAAGTAAACCCTTTGGTTCCTAGTTCCACATTTAATATTTCACTGTTCAGTTGAGAGCATCAATTGTACAGTTGGAAAATATGAACAACTGTGCTATTGATGCCCTACATCATCATGGGTACAGTACAGAAACAAGAGTATTCAGGTCTCTAAAAACAGTTTGAATTATCAGGGTGGTTTGTTGTAGGCTTTCAGTGACAGTAATTGCGACGAGTCATGACAGGCATGACCAAGCCTTTAGGACAAACATCCCTAATGACTTGCTACCTTGCTGTAAAACATCACTGGCATAATTTTGTTATGGGATATGAGTAATGACAGGACATTATATAAACTGGATTTTACAATTGCTTCATTCTTGGCAGCTGTTTATGAGCCAGAAAAGTCATATTTTGGATAAAGATGGAGGATGGGTGGGGCAAAAAAAGTACCATAGCTGAGGGTGGTGTCATGTCAGTTTCATTTCGGGTAAAATCTCTGAATCTGGGGCTTGTCATGTTATGAATTCAAGTAGAAGTGTAATTTGTAGTAGATCGCTGGCTGGATTCAAAGAAAGAATGTGGCTTAGGGTAACATTTTGTTATGTTTGTTATGCTTTGCACCAAGTGGAGTTTTAATCAGCTCTCCTCACAATCCTTTGCAGTAACTTTTGAAGGTTACTTTGCACAGCTGTCATTATAACCAGTATGCTGATATCCACCATGCTACTCTCCCACTCTACACGAGCTGAGCATGTGAATGTGTGCTCTCTTTACTGACAGTTGGTGCATTTTGCAGGCTGACTTTGCCTTTGCATCATTCATTGTATTTTTCATGCCTTTATGTACGCAATGTTGCATAACCCGCCTTCAGTAATTAAAAAATTAACAAGGCACTGTCACAAAGTTTCTCTTGCTGTATCAACTACAATGGGGAAAAAAAACACTCAAAAGAAGAGTGAAAATATAGCTGCTTTAAAACTACTTGAAGACCTGTTCCAGTACCTTTGAGACCACATTCCATCTAATCTGTGCTGAGTACAGAAGGATCATCTACAAGTTAACATACTCAGACTTGTTTACACACATTCGCTTCTGCAGACAGAACTCACGCAGTCTGCTGTTTGAGACCACAATAGTGTCAATGTGCCAGAATCCTCACTGTGCATCCGTGGACCGAGCTCCAATTAAGTGCAATTGTTTCTTTTTCAGTGGCTCATTAGCTTAATTGGATGAACGAGGAGGAACTGTTTGACAGACAGCTGGTTAAGGACCTGTGTGGCAGCTCTGTGACAGTTTGAGAAAGTAAGTTCTGCATGACAACGGCACACAGCATGTTGTTCTGATGGGCTGCAGTTAATGCGGGAAATTCACAGTAAATACAGAACAAATATTTGTTATTCAAAGGTGCCATAAGTCATCCAAAGTATTTTAGTATTTTTAATGAGTACAATATACACAACAAGAAATTCACAAATGGTATAATCAGGATATGATTTGTTGCTGTTGGAAAAATAAGCTCTGTGCTAGTATGATAACCATTCTTTATAATAATTATGCTTATGTTCTTTATTTAAACGACTGTATTAGTGATGAACAGAGATGCCTACATGACGAGGAAACCTCTTCAGGGACCTTTTGAACAGAGTGTGTTTCTTTTAAAATAACTAGAAGTGTAAGTCGGAGTCTTACCACAGTCTGAGACCTTCCTTTGACTTGTCTGAGTTTCATATTTGTGCACTTTGTTATTGAGAAGTTGATACAAGTGAAAGGTTATGTTAACGTCATATATTTTACTTTAGCTACAGCAAGAGGCCATATGACTGTCTCCTGTTGAAGACGAAACTGGTTGAAGCTGTGTGAATGCAAGCGGAACCCTGCGAATGTCCAAGTGTTTCTGTTACTTCCTCTTTCGCCTATGCTCCTTCCTGTTTTTACCATGTGCATGTATGAAATACACATCTTATGTATAAAATGGTGCTGAGGAAGCTGTTCGGAGAGTATATGCTGATGTTATTTGCTCCTTATGTTCTTGCGAGAAAATTAAAGATCTTTGCCGGAGACTGATCGTGTGAAGCCTGGTCATTGATAAGTTTTTGAATTTATCCAACACTCGCCTTGTCTAAAACCCATTCATGAGTGCATCGATATTTATGATCACATTTCCAGCACATAAGAGAATTATGCTGCGGCAAAAGGCCCAAAGTTTATGTGAACGATGCGCACGGAGCTGCTTACCTGTGGGCTGTGATAACCCAGTCTATGTATGTGTCAGTAAATATGAATGGTGTTGAGTCAGGTCTCACTGTGATTCACCAAGGAACAGCAACAATGGATCTCACCATGTAATAATTCATTGTTGACATTTTAAAAATAGTTTTAAAAAAAAAGTGGAATGTAGAAAGCTTCAGAGCAGCTACATCAAAATAAATAAATCTCAAAATGTCTGTTTTTGAAAAAAGTAGTTTTACAGCATTATTGTGACAGTGAAACACACTGCTAAATGGACTGATACATGTACAACGCCTTTGGACTCAATTTTGAGCAATTTCTACTACAATTCTCATTCACTTAATTACATACACATACAGTCCTTTAATCTATACCTAAGCATTTCTATCTAATGTTCACACACACACACTTGCATTGGGGCCAACCTGGGGTTCAGTATCTTGCCCAACAATACAGAAACACAGAGATAGGAGGATCCTATCCTACAGGAGGATCCACTGACCTTCCAACTGGTAGACAACCCGCTCCAGCGCCTGAGCCACAACTGCCCCAAAGTTCTACCGACAGCTGAACAAATTGTTTCATCTTATTCTTAAATTGAAACTGAGACTTCATGAGTTGGTAACATGGGGATTATTTCTTTCCTTCCAGAGCCTGATTTGGAAAGGATTCTTCAAAAGTCCAAGTTTAGCGGAACCAACAATGAACAATGTGCCCCTCTTCAGAAGGAATCAGTGGGTTTCCTGTATGATACAGTAAGGCTTACATTAAAAAAAAAACAGAACTCAGCTGAACTGTCTTCTACCTGAGTAATGCCACAAAGGTTCAGGGTTGAGCCCACTCAGAAAGACTCAGTCGGTGTCTGACACAACGGTCGAGGCCCAAATGAGAAGAAACGTCCAAAATAAAAGAGCCTTTGTTTGTTTCCCTCCCACTTGCATGAGACAAAATGAACAGCATTACGTAAGAAGACGCTGAACACTTCAAGTCTGTGAATTTGTTTATGTTTATGAATTTGAGTGTGTGTGTGTGTGTGTGTGTGTGTGTGTGTGCTGTCTCACTGCCAGTATTACCCACTGGTAATTGGGGTGACTTCCAGCTCCTCCAGTGAAGGGTGTGGATGGTCATAATGAGAAGAGAGAGTTTTGCTTTTCTGTGTGTGTGTGTGTGTGTGTGTGTGTGTGTGTGTGTGTGTGTGTGTGTGTGTGTGTGTGTGTGCGTGTGCGTGCATGTATGCGTGCGCATCAGACTGATTGTTTGGGGGTGATGGCGCCTTAAGGCCAAGTGCTGTTAGCCTGTGCTGGCGTGCCGCCAACCCTCAGGCTTCGCCCTTTGTTTAACCCAGATCAATTTGGAGGGGAGAAGCCACTAAACCACCCACAGACCTAGGGGTCTCCGATTGGCCTTGACAGACTGTAAAGAGGAAGGTGATTGATAGTGACAGTTAGGGCCCGCCAGTCACTTTGGTGACCCAGACTGGACCAACAAGGGGAAAGGTTGGACACTGGACAGATGACAAGTAGAGCTTGCAAGCTTCTATTTAAACAATGTGTAATATTGTATTACAGTAGGCCGCACTTGTTGCAGCTTAAGTATCAGTGTGAGCAATTTTTTTTTTTAATTAATATGTAAAGACCTGAGCTGCTGTTTGTGATGCATTTTTAATTTCTCCCAGATATCTGTGAGTAGATGGACCTGATATGTAGATAAAGCTTCTTAGAACAGGAAGTTGGATTTTGTTACATGGTTGTTACATTAAAAAAAGTCCTCAGGTAGGGACAATGGGTTTATTTCACAGTATAACACAACAAAGTCAGCATGGCTTAACAAAATATCAAACACTACTGAGCAGAATGAAGTATAAGGTGCAACAAAGCCAAAATGTAATGTCCTGATATGTGGACTCAGGGTCTTAGGAGGTTAAAAGTGGGGAACACTTCCTCAAATAGTGGAAACAAACAACACATCAGAGTTTGAAAGTGTAAGTTAAAACAAGAAAACGGGCGATATGTTTCCTGTAGTCACGTATTGTGTAAGAAAAAATAGCAAATTGGAGTATTTGCATGTACATTATGTGCAATCTAATCATGTATACAGATGTGGCCACACTGAACATGAAAAAACAGTCAGTGTCACTCTGATTTGATCTAGTTGAAAAAGTGCAATCGTGAAATGGTCAGGGAAATACTTCCAGTACATTCTGAAGCTCCTCTTTAAAATGTACTAATTACATGTGTATCACATGGTGCTAGTGGCAACAGCAATGTTTCACAGATGGGGATATTATTACCCTTAGGGGTACTTTAAAGGGGACCGCCTACTGTTCACTCATTATCTCCTCTCTTAAAAGGTTCATTTTGTTTATGTTCGGCTGCCCCTCTCCTGACTTCCTCAAACAGATCTCAGCAAACCTATTAAATGGAAAAAAAAAAGAAAAAAAAGGTCTTGATTGGAAATGGCAACTTCTCATAGCCATCTGTAAATGTTCGAGCCTGATTCTGATCCAAAAGTGGAGAGCACAAACGTGCAGAAACAACGATTACAGCAAAACCTCTCGATGTAATCATCACGCTCATTACCCACTCGATGTGCAACGTAATGTAACGTAACCGTGCAAAACAGTGTGTCTATTATGTCCCTGTTAAAGGAGGTTTTTTTTCCCTCTACATATATTTTGTGATGGCTGTGATAAACTAAAAAATATTCAGGGGTACAATATTGTAAAAAGCATGAGAACCACTGGGCTGTGGAATAACAGAAAAAATGATAACAGAAACAGCTGTACACTGACTCAGAACACAAATTATTACACCATTCGGGACAATATCTTTACTATAAATAAAGGTCAATTAAAAACACAGCAAGGTCACCCCCAATTTGGTCGTGTAACCATGACAGAACCAGAATCTATTCCCAAATCTTTGCCGATCGGACGCGACCACAGACAAGACCGATGAAGCCCAGCGAACGGTGATGAAACAGCGCGTGAGAGCCTCTTTAACTCGTTCTCATTGATCTCAGCTTCACATACCTGAACCACACGATCTCTTAAACCATTCCCACACTCATTCTAATGAGTAGGACACAAGGCTTCTTTCCTTGTGCTGCTCATTAAATTGAATACAAAACGCATATGCAGTGGTCTGCATTCTGCAACTGTTTTTCCTCACTCACTCCTTATGTCATTCATCTGTTTCCTTTCCTGTTCTCTCTGACCTGCCGTCTCCTCACATATTCCTCATCTCCCCACATCTTACATCATAAATATCATTCATCATGTCATAATTTCCTTATTCACGTTCCTTTTCTTTCTCTTTTCACCAACTGTTAATTTTCTCTTTCTTTTTACACCCATCTTTCTCTGTTTCAGTCTGCCTCTGCCCTTTTTTCCCCTCCATCACATAAATCCTTTCATTTCTGATTCCACAGGTGGCAGGATGGAGGAAGGATGTGTTGCCATGGATACACTCTCAGCCTCTCTAGGGTAGATGCGGTGCTCCAAACCCAAGGACTGCATCCGCACACATAAAGCATACGCTAGCATGCACGTGGACAAACAAACACCCACACGCGCACACCAAATAAAATGATGTTTGTCTGTGAAGGTTGAAAAAAAATGTGTGTGTACGTGTGCGCATTTGCTTTTCATCCACCTCGTTTCATTTCAGTGACAGTTGTAATTTTGTACAAGTGGACACCACGCGTGTGCACTGAAAGTTACACACAGCTTGCCTTTCCTCCTCTGTTGCAACAGTCACGGGTTTACGAGAGTGCAACAGCACGCTCGACGCCCTCAGACGAAATTTGAATGCCAAATGTTTATGCATCAGTCCAGGAAGCTGAATTTAAGTGCCTTGAACAATGAATGGATGATTGCTACCACTGTACATAGAGTAATTGGATAGTGTCCCCATCACTAGTATTGGAAAATGGTTGGAGTCGAACACTGGCAGCGACGCAGCCTCCCCAGACACAGCCATCAAGCCAGATCATGAAGACAACAGAAATGTCATTATAAACACTGCAGCCAGATCGAGTTGAGCACCCATTACAACCAGCTCACTCCACTATCTCACTCACCTACACCCTTTGGCGTGCAACATCAACAAATTTCTTTATATTGTGGGGTCAAGTGTTAGCTTGTATCTCACGGTTAAAAATAAGAGAAAATGGCCAGAACACTCCTGTAAACGCCTTTGTTTTTCTACACTTGTAGAAATTTCAGTGCACATATTGTGTTCACTATATCGACCCAAAACATATAGCACCATGCGCTTGCGTCCAAAAAAAAAAGTTCCAATAGATTTTGCTTTCAGTGGCGTAATCACAACTTGAACTCCATGTAAATGCCAGTCTGTTTTGGAAAGCTAGGAACACGTTTAAACGTATAGCTTTAGGAGTTAAATTGGATCTGGCTTCAACAGCTTGTAGAAAAGGTTTTGCCCCATCCATAAACCCCCACCCTACTCCCTTCATAGTTATTACAGAAGGCTTTTCACTTGGGCTTATTTTGCATGAACCAATCAGATGCAGCCATCTCAATGATGTACTATACTTACATCAGCAGTTACTACAAGCAGGACCTACACTTATTTGGACATCTGCTGAAACACCTTTTCTTTGTATAGCATACGGCTCTGATGCTGCTGATTTTGTGCTCATCACTGTCAGCCGTACTTGATTTAAAATGTTTTCTCCCTGTGACCACGACAGTTTCTCAAAGCCTGATGGACTGCTCTCAGATCAGTTTAGTTAAGGCTAATTCAGTTGATTCACTAGCCAATCACTTTATATACTTGACTGTTGAGATAAAGACTAATTCCCTGCCTTGTGTGACACTGGAGTTTATTATACTTTGTCATGCAAATCTGACATAATGAGAAGTGAGAGTTTAGCTTTTGTGTGAGTGAAAAACTGAAGCAAACATCACATAATATAGAAGAAAAAAGAATCACTGGGTAAACTAAATAAGTCCAGCTGTATAATTATGTCTTTTCCAGAACCTGGTTGGTTGCCACGACAGGTGTGTGTGTGTGTGTCTGTGTATATGCTCACAGTGGGGTGTGATGGGCGGACTGAATGTTAATATGACAGCCTGCAGCAGAGGCGGGAACGTGCACAGCCAGCCAAAGAGAGGAGAGCGTATGCACGAGCATGAACTCAATGACTCGCATCACCAAGGACATGCTCTCAGACAGGCAGTCTAGCACCTACATAACACATTAAAAACAAACACATCTTAAGGCAGATAGACAGTAGAAAGCTGTTACACTGTAGTAAGGGTAACACAAAGAGACAAGTGCAAGCCTACACGCATAAAAAAAAAAACATGCTCTGATTCATCTTTCATGCATTTTCACCTTTTGTGTCGCTCTCTCACACATACACACACACACACACACACACACACACACACACACACACACACACACGCAGTACCTGCATACAGACAGAGACATGTAAATTAATGTTCAAGGGTATGTAGAGTTTGAGAATACCAGCTCAGCACCGCAAAAAAAAAAAAAGTGCACATCCTGTATCATTTTGACTTTGGGGGGACAGAAGCACCCTGTGACTGTTAAACTGCTCATGAAAGTTTGTCAAGGATTTTTCTGACTTTCTCTATAGCAAAGAAAAAAAAATAACCTGTGGAGGATCACTGCCAAGGACAGTCGTGAGCAACAATCACACCTGTGAGTCAGAGCTGCAGCAAAAAACACCTGGGCGCTTACAAGGATGATGACATAAAAGAAAAGAAAAAAAATCAAGGATACAGAGACACGTTTTTGACACGAGTGAGTTTTTGTCAGGCTACTATTAAATATATTTAACATCACTGACGCCATATTACCAATTCCAATTTGGGCTTATTTTGCACGAACCAATCGGATGTATCCATCTCACTGATGTTCTGTACAGTAAATCAGCAGTAACTGCTAGTAGAATCAAAAATGTGCCTATTTCAGGAGCAGACTCAGAACTTAAATCTAATTAATTTCTTATAGCTTCAAGGATATGTAAGAAAATTGTATCCATGTTCCCCCTGGTAAACCCAACCCATGCTGGGTACGTGAAACAGTGCAGCACTATGGCAATCAACACAGATGATTGTTGCATTGATTTATGCTGCATATCTGTCCTGATACAATTAAACACTACACTGAAGAAACATACATCAGTGAGCGCCACCAGCTTGTAACGCTGATGAAATGTCAGATGTGGGTTGCAAGTCACAGGTGTGGAACACGGATCGGCGAGCGTAGGTGGACTCTGTAAATTCTGCAGCACTTGTGGACTCACTTTCTGAGTCTGGAGCGAATGTTTGAAACAACAATATGAGTGACACCGAGGAACAGCTGTTCCAAGTGCAGAGGCGGGCGGTTTATTCAAACGCGACAGCGCTGAGACCGGGCGTCTCGATAAGTGAAGCAAAAATAACTCCACTGCCACTTTGGGGATTCTGTCAGCAAGAGCAAACTA
This sequence comes from Pterophyllum scalare, assembly GCA_024447675.2. NCBI lineage: Eukaryota > Metazoa > Chordata > Actinopteri > Cichliformes > Cichlidae > Pterophyllum > Pterophyllum scalare. The sequence continues at coordinate 119,219 of JAMQGT020002129.1, read as the reverse complement.
AATCACTGGAGGAAATGTGTGGAGCTGGTGCATTAAATGTGCAAGTTCAATCACACTCCAACCAGTGAAACCATTTAAGCCACCATCAATGAATAAATGTGATTACAGCAAGCAGGAACGCTGGTATATCACTCAGCATTTATCTCCATTTTAAATTAACACCAGAAACCTCTAGAAATATGGGAGAGGCTAGCCTTACAGTGACACACAATGGAGTTTCCAAATCAATTTGTAATTTTACATCTCTATCACGCATACTAGAAACACTCAGAGGAAGTTCACATGAAACAACTCAACAGATTTTGTGCTCTATTTTAAGAGCTTGCTGCTCCATTTGGCTCGGTGTCTGCTTTTAGGGACATTATTCACTTGTGACCTCAATTACGAGAATCTATGATATTTAATTTCATTCAACTTTTCCTTCCTAACAAATTATGTTTGTTTTACGGTGCATCACAACAAGTTTAATTCTGGTACAGTTTTGCTGCAACATGTGACACACACTTTAAACTTCCTGCCCTTGTTCACATGGCATTGTTACTTTAGAACAATCACGCACGCACGCACACAGCACAGTCTGTCTGTACACACACAGCAGTGCAGAACAGAGGCCGGCTGGCAGCTGGTCGGGTCAAGCCTGTGGCCACCTACAGGTGGATCCAGGTGTGAGGATATTTCAAATAAGATTAGGATCATATAGGTTTCCCAACAAACAGATTTATCTGGGATGAGGCGCATAATAGCCATCCCTGATCCCTGTTTGGAGCGGAAACACTATCGTCCCTCCAAGTCCCTCAGGGAGAAAAGACTTCATCTTTTTTGCAGCGGTTCAGCTTCAGCACTGCAAACAAAGCATAACTGCTGTTGTGATTACGTGTTTGACAAATTTGTTTTGCAAGACTAATAGAAAAAATCATTTTATGCAATCACATGGGAGGATGATACCTTATGTATAAGACGTCATATGTATAACTGTGTGCATACAACATTTCTTACACTTGGAATGCAACTGCATTATTGATGGCAATACTGGGAAAATTTACACCCACTCTCAGTAGAGATTTTCTGACATACCCCCCAAAACATCTAATTTCATCAGTTTCTCTGCAGCTGGATCTCTTTTGTGTCCCAATTTTTGGGACTGATGACTTCACCACACGTCTTGTTCATATCAGACATGCTTTGACTGTCTGTTTGTTTTTGTTTGTTTTTTTAATGGATGATTGATTGAATTTTATAATTCTTTACTAGAACCTTTTGCATCCACATGACAACACAAGGGAAGATCCTGCAGCCTTCCTGTGCAGGAATAATACATGATTTTTATATGTTCAAGAGGTAAAGCAGGTTTTTAGGAATTAACCTAAAAACTGGTGGTTTACTTCCCATATCATATATATCATATTCTCTCTGCATATTGAAGTGTCGGAAGGAAGGAAGTACAGAGTGCATGCCTTTGATTTACATGCCTTTCATATGCATCGTGTCCAAGGCAATACTAAGTCAGTGTTTGTCTTTTGTGTTACTTTAATGAAAGCATCAAAATGAAACTGCTGAGTGGATTACAGGAAATAACCCAGCCACAGTGGGGTCGCAAGTCAGTGCACTCCTTGTGTCAGTACCAAGCCTGGATAAATGAGGGGGTTGCATCAGGAAGGGCACTGGGCAAAAACTATAGAAGAGAGGTAGATGATCAGCTGTGGCAACCTCACAAAGGCAGCAGCTGAAAGAGGAATTAGAAGAGTAGTAATTTAGGAAATGTTGCATTGAAGAAAGAACTCTTCAGTGTCACATCACAGACTCTTTGTTCTGATTCAAAGAAGACAAAATGGACATCCCTGCTGCCTTTCAATTTTCTGTCACTTTGCTAACAAGACCGCTTGTTGCTGCTAATTTCTGCACAAACTGGACACATTATATGCAACTGCAGCATTGTGAAAAACTGTCAGTCATCAATCCCGGCTGTTTTACATGTCCATGCTGCACTTGTGTTGAAGCATCAAATGCTGGCGCAGACAGAAAATACGATGCAGCGTCTAAATTCACATCACTTTCCATGCTTTCCGCTGAAGGCTGAAGTGCATATGCAAAGTCTGAACACAGAAAAAGACCAAGACTGACTGTAAATGATCTGCAGGGTGGCATGAAGGGATGAAGACGGCTTCTATCTGGCGTTCAGATTTGATTTTAAAAACTAATGTTTCCACAGCCAATAGTAATCCACAGGAATTCACACACTGTGCAGAGTATGAAATCATTATGCAGAAATAATGAATAGAACAGAACAAATGATAACATCTACAATTTAGAGCTGCCAATAATGGACTATACCCATTGACAGTGGCTTTGGACGCACACACACATGCAAACATACATTGCCAGTAAGCTGAGAACAACCAGACTTAGCAAGAAATGTGCCCGTGAGCCAAAAATCCAGCCAACATTTTGAACTTAATGAAATTCAAAAGCGCGATTGTACATTATGGCAGCGATATGAACACACTGTTCTCAGTGGATGTGTGTGGTTTCCATAGAGACCAAAAGATGGCAGATGAGCAAGCACAAAGCCATTGTTCATCAATAACCAGAGCTATAGATGGAGTAAATTTAATGATGTTATTTTTTTTTTATTATTATTCTTGTGCTTCTTACAATAAAAAGGCTGGACTGGGTTAGTGGAGTCATGGAGGGAGGATTTGGCTTGAAGATTAACCCAGTGCACATCAAAGATAATCTGTCAACATGCAGATATGTGTCAGCAGGCCAAACGAGAAGAGACACTGCGAGAGGAGGGGGAAGATGAAGGGAGAGGATAAGATGGGGAAAGGCTGCGCAGATCCATGAGTTTCAGTACAGAAACAAGCAGCGGACACAATTACTCCATCATGGGGGATGGGACGAGGTGAGCGACGACGGCATATCGGTGTTAAACACACAGAGGGAGGAGGATTGCAAATGGCCACCGGAGAAAAAGCCGACAGGAAATGAGTGACGGTTTTCTGGTCGGTTGTCATCGGGTCAGCGCAGTCGGCCTTGGCCGTCTGAGCATCAGTCACAGATGTGGGGCAAAGCTGCCGCATCCACACTTCACCGGTGGAGCGAGAAGATGTGATGATGATGATGATGTGTGTGTATGTGTGGATGGAGAAGGAGGAGGAGGAGGAGGACTGTTAGCCCAAGGTTGTTTTATGTCATCTGCACCAGATCAGCTGACCTCTTTTTTGTTATCCATCCATTTAAGTTTGAGCTGACACCAAATCTCAGCTACAGCATGGAAAAACCAGTCCTGAATGGGTTATTGGTGCTCAACTTGGGTTTAAAGTCATCACACTACCCTGAGCTTGACCCCCAAAGCTGATGATAATCATCATCTAATAATCGCAGTTTGGGCCACATGGAAGGAATTGTCCATCTTCCACTTGTTCCAGTCTGAAATATGTTGAGGGTACTGCATGTTTTTAACTGACATTTTTGGGCCCCAGAGGTTGAATCACAGTGCTTTTGCTCATTAGCACTCAGTGCTAAACTAATATGTTGAATTTGGGAAACAATACATGTGTTAATCATCATGTAGCTCAAAGCAGCGCTGCCCCTACACTCTAAAAAACGCTGGTAGCGTAGCTGTGAGGCAATTTCTTTATGATACTGACGCAATAACCGATTCATATTGCCAGACAGATTTTAAAGCTTCGAGTGGTGATGCAATATTAATGTGCAACTTTAATGCGATAGTTTAACATTTTGAAAAATGTGCAATCAGCAAAGACACCAGTGAGTTACAGCATCCAGGTGAGAAATAGCTCCAGCAAATAATTTCCACACTTTATCTCTTTTATTTTTTTACGCATCATCATGTAGAGCTTTAGAGGTGCAGGTAGATGGATATTTTTACCATTTAGGGAAAAGTGGAGGTTTCATAGTTCCAGTCTTCATAGAAAGTTAACCATCTGCTGGCTTTGCAGGGTTATTAATCCTCTGCTATAACTTCTTCTATGGGCTAAATAAATGGTTTAATATGCCTGTGCTTTACACTGCATGGCCAATCTTTTTTTACACCATATTTTAGTGTAATAAAGCATCCAGTGGCATTAGTGTGTGTGGGGGGGTGGAGTGGGGGTGGAACAAAGGCTGGTGGATGAAATAACATAATTTGGTCAGAGGGTTAAATCATTATTTTTTGTTCAGCTGGTCTTGAACGTTAGGAAGCCTCCAGACAGATTTATGGGTTTTGCTCAATGCAGACAATAAAAATATATGGCTTAAACCTTACAATCACACTCCATGAATTTCAGCCGGCGTTACGAAAAGAATCAGCCAGATTATATTAGATTATAACGCCAGACTGATTTCATGTCGCGCACGCTCCTGCATTATTAATCTGACAGTAATGCAGCTCGGCCGTGCGCAATGACTCTCAGACAAAGAGACACGGAGAGAGAGGAGAGGGAGAGAGCTTTCTTGTCTTTTTTTATGCATTTTCCCCCCTTCCTTTCTGTGTATCAGAATGTCCGTTCGGATCCCTTTATGAATTATTCATCAGCCCCCCCCCCCCACCCCGCCACCCCCAGCCCTAATCCTCGCCTTTGTGTCGCTGTAGTGCCAGTGAGCCTCCGGGGAGCCGGTTTACTGCGTTGACTGGACGCTGTCACTGCCACAAATCTCCCAATTTCTTCCAATAAAATTCCTGCAGCTGCTTATTGTGTGACTGCAGCGCGCCGAGTGATGATTTAGTGAGCTGATCTGGCGGTGACTGACTGAAACGCCGCCGTGTTGGTGTATCTGCATTCGTTTAACGTGGGAATGAGTTAAACGGTTTTTAACCCTCATCTGCTACACAATGATTTACAGTGCCTGCAACACTTAACATAGTGTACATACATGGTGCCGGACACCTCTGTGTCATTCCTGTATAAGCCCTTCTACAGACTCACGGCAATATTTTAACTGATGTCTTAACATCCCCTCTTGCAGCATGTCCGTGTCACATATTGCCCCAGTTGTTGCCTCCTCTGGTGTCTCCATAATATATTCATAAGGACATAGATTGTAGACTCGTGCGTTTATCCTGACCTGATTTAGATTTATGACATTTTTTTTGTGTGTGTTTCTTGTGGCATCTCTGTAACATCCCCACAGGGACCCGTGTTCAATAATGAGCTTTCGGTGTCCAAAGCAGGACACGTTGTCTCATAAAATGTAAAGATTCCTATGAAATTACACAGGAAGTCCTACAGCGTGATATACAGTAAAAAAAAAAAAAAAAAAAGTATATATTTATTTAACATATATTTTCGACGACCCATCCTCCAAAAAAGATTTATTTCAGATTGCATTGATTAGAAAATGGCCAATAATGCCACCCAACTGTAGTCTATTAATATCAATTGTGTGTGAAGTGTTGCCTAACCTACAATCAGAGCCTCACTGACCTCCTTTCTGGCTGCCTTGTGGGAGTGTGTTAAGGTACTCTGAATTCACAGAGGGGACTTGCTGCAGCAGCAAGAAAAAAATTATCAAGAAATAAAATTTTGGGGGTGATTAAAGTGCATCCAGAGGGGCGATTTCTTACCGTGGACAGACAGCGGGATCAAGTGCAGAGCCAGGACACACGACAGCAGCGTTAGTCTCCAGCATCCCGTGCAAAAGATCGCCTCCTTCTCCTGCATCCTTGTTGTAGAATGATAGCCTTTGATGATCAGACGAAAGAGGAGAGAATCCTTTGTGTATTAATATTAATAATAAGAGAGTTCAACGGAGGTTGCAAAAAGTAATCCGGACAAGTGAATCTGTTGATTTGCGTGCGGTCTAGACTTCCAGCCTCCCTGCGCTTCTCCTCCATAGCCGCTTGGTCTCCGCTGTCTCCGCGTATCTGCTCCGCTATGTCACTCGCTTGGTACTGTTCACCCGGCTGGTTACGACTCCATTGCCAAAAAGCAGCGGTCGGAGACGGCGGTGTGGGGTGGTGGTGGTGGTGGTGGTAGAGGCGGAGGTTACTTTTGGGGCAGCAAACGCACGCCGTGGCTCGGCTCGGCTCGGAACGGATCGGTGCTTTGGGCACTTTGTGGCTGAGAAGGGAACAAACGCACGGCGGTGTGCAGTGCGCTCGGCAGCCTTCTCATCATCTGGGGAGGAGAAAAAAAAAAGGATTGTTGATGCCCCCCTCCTCTTCTTCCCTACGCCCCCATCCTCATCCCTCCTCCCTTTCCTCCCTCCTTCATTTTCCCAAGAAGCTTCCCCACTCTTCTCCATCCTCCCGTTTCTGAAAACTTTCCCTGACTTTTTCTATCGTAAAAGACCTTTTAACTGCCTTTCATCTTTAACTCTTCTCATCATATCCATCAACTCTTCCCATACTTCCAGACGCTCGCTTTATTCTCTTCTTCTGATCCCTGTTTTTTTTGTAATTTATTTCCCCCTACGCCTCCCTTTCCAATCAAAAATATTTTCTTCTTTTTTGCTACTTTTAGTCTTTCCCCATGCACATATTCCCTATACCCCTGCTTTTTGTCCATTACTGTTGATATCTTTATGATATTCTCTGGCATTACTTTATAATCTTTTCTTTCCACTTGATTTCCTTTTCTCCATCTGCGCCTTTCCAAAAATGTTTCCATTACTTTCCCACCCAGTATGCTTTACACTTCCCTTCTCCTTCTGTCCTACCCTCCCCAGGAGGGGTCACCACTAGGTTTATGATTCCTGAAGAAGTGCTTTGACATTAGCCTCTGGGGAAAGATCCAACCCCAAGTTATGAGTTAATCATCTATAGTAACTCATCTAGCTAATAGTACATTTACTGCACACGTGTAGCTTCAAGAACTGTGTGGATTTAGTCTCCTTCATTGAGCAAAGAAGCCTACAACACCTGATGCATGACCTTTTGACCTGTGCACCTCCCACTAACACACCCACCATTCCCAGGACTACTGAATCTCCCACTTGAGAAATCCCAGACACTACACTTTCCTCAAGCATTTTCGTCCTAGCAGCTTCCTCTTCTTTGGGCTTCTTGTCCTTGTGTCTGTTCTCTCTAAATTCGTCCTCTTCCATCCTTCTTGATAAAAGCAATCATCCCCCACACAGCTTCTTTCTCCCAAGAAACATCCCTTCCTCCTCCTTTCTCCACCCTTTCTCTTTGAACTTTTTTCACTACCACAATTGCCCTTTCCCTTTCTTTTTGGAAACATGTGCATCCTTTTCTGGGCAGTTTTTCCAACTGTTCGGCCTCATTTCCCCCATTTTTAAAGTCCACATGGAATGTTGTTTTCCCACTAGAGGTTTAATTCTCTCCATACTGTTTCATTCACCTCTCACCTCCATTAGACCTCTTCTTAACACCTTCTGTTTTTGTCCTTGTCTTCATCGTCTTACTTGTCGTACCTAGATTTTTTTTGCAGAAAATGTCTCTTACTTTTCCAAAAACCTCTCCCAGTTACTTTGTTCTTTGATCCTCTTTTCCTAAAACATTTATTCTCATTCTTCAAGACATTTTCCCTTTTCTTGTTCACTGATTAATAGTACAGCCTCCTTCACACCCTTTTCCTTCTATAAACACTTTCTTCCCTCTTCTACCTGCATCCCAAGACTGTTCCTCTTCCTCCTGAAGATTCAAACTTTTCCTCATACATCACTTGACAATCTCTTCTATTTCCACCATTCCTCTTCTAAATATTTCCATCTCCTTCCACCCTTTTCTCACAGGTTGTGGTCATTTGCTATTCATCTGAGCATGCTGAATCTCAAGAGGAGTGCACGCTCCGCTCTTGACACTTTTTTTCCACCAAAGGAGATCAATCTCTATCGAAGGAGTTTTGCTTCCCTTCATCCTTCCATCCGCTGCATATGTCTGTGAGGTAGTTGGAGATCATGTTAAAAAAGTGTAGTGCAGTCAAAACAACCCGCTTTGTTTAATGGTGTGACACAGAGAAGCAAACAAAAGAGGGGGAGCAGGCAGTGAGGAGGCAAGGGGGGTATCTGGGTGAAAAAAAAAGGGGGGGGGCTGCACATAGTGATGAATGCCCAAGGGCCCTGGGGGTAATGATTGTGGTGGGGGTCGTGGGCATTCTTCCACACAAAAACAGCATAAAGGAAGTGCGAGGCAACAGGAGCTGTTTTGTGCTTGTGTGTTCCTGTATGTGTATAACTATATATCTATATCTATACACACACACTACACACACACACGCACACACACATATATATATATATATATATATATATATATATATATATATATATATATATATATATATATATATATATATATATATATATATATATATATATATATATATATATATATATGTGTGTGTGTGTGTATATATGTGTGTATATATATATACACACATATATACACACACATATATATATATATGTGTGTGTGTGTGTGTATGTATGTGTATGTATATATATATATATACACACATATATACACACACACACACACACATATATATATATATATATATATATGTGTGTGTGTGTGTATATATGTGTGTATATATATATATATACATACACATATAGATACATGTGTTCTTGTAACACTACTTGGCTGCTCATGTGCATCTGTGCATATGAAAGCAGCAGCAATGCCAGATTTTTTTTCTTTTTTTGCAACAAGTTTAGCAGAATAGAAAATGTGTTCAGTGAATTGTGAAAAGTGGGTCACGGGGACAATTTAGTGGCTTCCATTTGAATAATGTTAAATTCTGCCAATATGCGAAGGAGCAATGTTTCGAGAACAGCGTGTAACAATGAACTATCCTCAGCCGTAATACTGCCAAAAAACCTTGTTCATCTCCCTCTTTCTTCCTGCCGCCTGCGCGGAATAACAGAAGCCTCAGTTTACTCATGACCACAATAATAAAGCATCCACGCCGCTGACCTTCCTGTTCATTTCGGCTTTCATCCGATTTTCTGGGCGACTGGCTCATCTGTCCCACTGTGTGATGCCACTGACAGCGATGTTGGACCGAGAAGAAATAACAAAAGTTGTCCTATCTGTTATGAACTTTCATTTCTGGTGCATTTCAGGTCAATCCTTCACCAAAATGAGATATCTCCCAAATCTAATAAACTGGTTTATTTGTCATTTCACCAATCTTTTCTTCATCTCATTCAGCTGTCTCTGAATTATCAGTCCAAAATGAATAATTTTCATGAACCGGGGAGTTTTGAAGGTGCAATAACAGAGCGCTAAGGTGCTCAAGGCAAGATTTCCACAGTGACAGTCGTAGCATGCTGGTGTTTAGTGGGTATAATGTCGGTCAAGCCCTGAAGTGCTGTGAGTTGTAGTGCACAGCTTTCTCTCCAGATCTGTATATGGAGAAATTAGGATGAAATTTAGCTTTTGAGCTTTTTTACATTTACTTAAATAACAAGTAAGGATTGAGGGTTGTGGTCAGTGTTGCATTACTAGGAAAGTCATTCAACTGTCGTAATAAGTTGTTCTGATTGGAAATGCTTCATAATTCTTCACTTTTTTGGTTGAAGAAACCCAAACACAGAACTATTTCCACTTAAAATAGGCCTAATTACCTGGAAAACCCCGCAGCAGGAAAACAGACAGTTTCATGATTTGCTGTGGCTTTGGCCCGAGTGTGAAGCACCAAATTTCATGGAAAACTTTCCAAGAGTTGTTTTGACATTTCAGTCAGCAAATATTCAACCTCATGGTACCACTAGGTGAAAAATCAAAGAAGAATACTTCCTCAAAATGTTTTCAGAGTATCCATTACAGCGATACAGTCACACGAGCAAGCACGGCAAGTTCATAAAGAGTAAAAATCATCTTCCGTGGCCGGAGTCAAAATTTGTTGTGAAAAATGAAACTATTAAATGGTGGTGACTCAAATTGCCTTTTTGCATCAATCAAAAACCAAATTATTCATGAAAAATTAATGAATATATCACTAAAATTGCTGTTGTCTAATTTTTAGTCACTGGGCTCCTTGTTTCTGCGCCAAAGTAGGTGGGTAAATGTTCATGTTCGCTGTAAACAAGCACACAGATATGGAACATACATGAACATCAGCCTAATTCTGTCTGTACGAGTGGCATTTTCCAGTGTTTGGGGTTAATGCTTGCTGCTATCATGTCCGTATCGGGGTCACGTGCTGTTGTTTTGATAGTCCAGGCCAACCACGTCTGCGGTATTAAACAGGAGACAGTGCTCATCAACACACAGACTGGGCCCATTTAATCCCTCTTGTTCAACCCCTGAAACAAAACATCCCCCCTCCCCAAAGTCCCCTGGCTCAGCACCTCTCATGGAATAATAAATGATATACCGTCCTGAGCATTACATTCTTCATCACTCACTCGTTTCTTCTATCCTCTACTTGCTTTGTTGTCACAGTGCAAGCAGCATAATGAAAATCATTTCTAATAAAGTTGAACAAACAATGATTTTCACATTTCCTTCCTGCAGAGACGCTGTCATTTTGTTATCTCGAGGTTTCAGCTGAGAACAGCTTCCCCAAAAAATGTGAAATAAAAGAAGAAAAATATACATTTACGATGAACGGCTGGTCCGTCATTCTGACCGATAATAACAAAGACGTAAATAATTTTAGGTCACGTATGAAAACAACTCTAGAGCAGGGTTTGGGATCTATATCCTGCCATTTTAAGTTAGCATCTGCACAAGGTAGATGCAGTTATTACCCATAAATCAAATTGCTCAGTGGTGGTGTTCCAAACAACCGCAGCTCCCTGCAACAGTAGTCTGGTGAGTAACAGGGGACCTGGGGTTACTGTATGACCTATATCTGTGCTTGTGCAGCGTAAATTATATCCAGTCTCATTAGGTTATTCTAACAGCGGGGGGTAAGAACAGAATCTGGCCGTGAAGCCAGGAGGATGCTGCTTGGTGTACTTTTCAAACTATGACGGTTTGTCTCGATTTATTGTCACGGTTGGTTCTGATTTTGAAAGTCAGTCTTTTTTAGAGTTGATGCTCATTTATTTGCTTGCCTACACCTGTGCTTCTCTTACTGAGTCCTAAAAAGGTCTGCAATAATACATTTTTAAAAAAAAAAAGTCTTTCATGGTCCCAAAAGATGAGAATTAATTACTATGTTTGTGTTAGCAGCTTTAATCTTTCATCACCAGCTGTGTACACCATGTTCCTCTTTTGCACACATCCAAATGATGCAAAATTCCTATCAGGTATGCACACTACACATTCCACATTCATGTTACAGAAGTATTTTATATGGCTGTTACAGTGTAACAAAGGCAGTTACTCTTATTCCCATGTTCTAACCAGGCCTTTTCTTTTAGCCCATAAAGGAAAATTTGTATTGTCACAGCAGAGAGATAAATGAGAGTAGATATTAAATATAGTTAAAATATATTTACAGTGTTAATTTGCATGAGGTGCACATTCAAAATATGTTACAATGTGATTGTCTTACAAACACAAATAAATTCTGCGCATATTACTGCCCATAGATGTTTGAGAAGTGTCTCGGGGAGGGGGGGGTATTTGGGAACAGCACTGCTTGAACAATCTGACAGCAGCGGGAGGAAAAGTCGCGCAGCATTGCTCCTTTGAACTCTGCATGTGAAGCAGCCGGTCACTGAAGGAGCTGTCCAGTGCTGCCAGAGTTTCATGTTGGGGGGTTGGAGACAGTCTTCCTCAGCGATGACAGAGAGGCAGCGAGACAGTGCATTCTCTCTCCCTACACCTCCACTGAATCCAAGGAGCACACCAGGACAGAATGTGCTGCACCAAAGGACCTCAGTTTCTTTAGCAGGTGAAGTCAGATAAATTCAGAACAAATATGGAAGGTGGACTGAATATCCTGACAATTTGGTTTGTACGCCGGAGTGTGTCTCATGAGGACATGCTATGAATTTTGCAAATAGCCTTCTATTGAATGAACAAACATAACATTTCAAACTTTCTTTCATTCCCTGTTTGTATACCATTGCAGCATTGCCTATCTCCAAATGGCAGTTCTTTCCCAGCTTCATTCTATTATCCTTTGCAACAATATGGTGAAATAATTGGGATTTTTTTTTTTATTTGACCTTTGATAATCTTGGACCATATTTCATTTAGAAAGTTCAGTCCTCTCCAAAAACTGCAGTACTTCTAATGGCCACTTGAACTTGGCTTCAAATGTGAATCAAAATAACATGTTTATATTTAAAGAAAAAAAATGACAAGACACTTCATGCACCTCCACATAATTCTGGTCATGGAAGTGGAATTTCTGATAATTATGGCTTCCTGTGAGGTAGGAAAAAAAAGAAAGCATTTATATTTAGACTAAGGTTTGGCTGAATAGGCTTGAAATGAGCCCACATTTTCCATCCACAATTGGTTTTTTTTTTAAACATGAGAGAGGATTTTAATATATTGACTCTACTGCATAATGCCCTCAGAAATCCATGGTGGAAAAAAAAATAGGCTTTACTGTCTCCTAACTGTGCCATATTGCAATGCACCAGGTTTATCTTTTGGAAAATGGCTATGATTTAACAGCTGATGGTGATGATGCAAAACAATGATGTGAAGTAACAGCTCACTGTTGAGTAACCTCTCTATTACACTGTGAGTAGGCAGTAAGAGAACACCATGAGTTTTTCCCCTTTTATCCCCATTTTTCATCCATTTAACAATTTCCATCTTTGGGGTATACTGACTATTTCAACTATATCTTCTTTTCATTACCTCATTCTCATTTTTTCAGACTTTAGAAGAGTTTCTTCACTCTTCTATTTTCCCGTCATTCACCCCGTTATTTGCCTCAACTCCTTATTCCAGAGCATAAATAAACTGTTTGTTTCCCATTCCATAATCAACCCCTCTCATTCATGTCTCCCCCAAATCCTACCTTCAACTATATAAATAAGCAGTATAAAGTGTAAAATGAACCAAATCAATCACTTCTCTTGTTTTCTTGAAGATTCTTTTTTAAAAAAATGGCACTAGTATTTACTCTTCAAAGTAAAGTTTGCCTTTAAGCAAGTTAATGTTCTCTGTCTCAGTGTCCTTTCTATATACTGAGATGGGGTCTAAAGATAAATCTAAAAATTATACTTGTATCAACTTTTGGTTGTGTTGTAAATCTTTAAACTCTTCTTTAAATATAATACTGATACATTGCATATTCATAGATGCACATGGAGCAGTTCTGTAGCACACAGGACAGAGACCACATGCAATATTGATGGCTGCTGAATGTCAAAATCCTAGGACGACCTTTGGAGAGCATGAACAAACAAAAAAAAAAAATACCAGCTTGTTAGTTTGGTCGGATTATCAAATGGAAAACCAGAACTCTGTCATGCTTTTATCTGCTTCCCTGTATCTGGATGGCTATATGGATATCTGGATGGATGGATATCTGGATGGATGGATGGATGGATATCTGGATGGATGGATGGATATCTGGATGGATGGATGAATGAACCCCTGTGTGTCATTTCACTATTCCTGGAAGCATACACACAGGATTGAATCAGTAATGAAACACCTGAGTATTATGAGCCTCTCGGCAGCTGAGGTCCTTTCAGCTTGATAACTTTTACAGGTTGTTTCAAACCGCTCAGCTGGAAACACGTTTCCCACCGATGTTTGGAGCATTTCTTTTGTTTTTCTCTATTTGAAGATGTTAGGATGGCCCGAGCGGCTAAATTAAAATAGGAGGCTTGAGGCAGAGATGAAGTGCTGACCCAACAGGTGTTCACTCACCAACATTAACAAACACAAAACATAAAAATAAAACAATACGTCCCAAATGTGAGACTCTGATGTTAACTGGTAGCCTTTTATAGACTGCTGCTGATTAACGTCCAGGCCAAACCATTCTCTGGGGTTACACAAAAAAATTAAAGGAAGTAAACGCACACAACTTATCTGATGAACTTTACTAACATTACAGCAATACTACAAAAATAACAACTATTAAATAAAATATTTCCCCACTTGACCTACCACCTACGATCTACAATAAAACTGATAATCACTATTCAATCTCCTCTACAACTACTTGGTGCCACCTGGAACCTTCAAAAAGCCCTCAGAGAGCCTGGGGACCCTTTTGGCACTCCTTGGGAAAAAGTAGCATATGCAGGATATGCGTCAGTGATCTGGCCTCACTTGCCCTAGCTTCAGCAGTCAGTCAAAGAGATCACACAAAGGTGATTATCAACTCAATAACTCAACCCAAGGTTAATCAGTCTAGCTTCAAGCATGTTCATATGACAGAGGTGCCACTGCCAGCTTCTTTAGCTGTGAACTGCTAATTTTAGACCATCTCAGTTTCTATGCACAGAGGTCTAAGGCATCATTCAGGAATGGTGATGCTATTTTGCTGTGAACTGATTTTTAGTAGGCACTGATTTCATGCCTGTTGATCTCTAGAACAAGCAGGTCATGTCTGCAGCACAAGTTACCGTGGTGGTGTACCCCAGTAAGACGTGAACTGCCTTTTGTAGTACTGTAAACCCAGGGTTAACCCTGAAGTTACCCAGATGATCCCAAATCCTGCTTCATAGCACAGGCTTCAGGTGCAGGGCTGAGTGGATTTGTGTCACAGTGAGAGAGCAGAGCCGGTTTGTTCTCCAGGAAATCCACTAGACTCCTATCCAGCATTTCAACACATGAACTTATCTTACAAAACTAAATCTGCCTCAATAAAAAAAAAAAAAAAGATATTAGATTTGTGGTGAACACAGGAGCCTGGAAGCTCTGTGGAAATTAAACTTTAATGTATATCACTTCTGTCCTACCTTGCTCTGCACGTCAGGTGTCAGATCACTGTTATCACTAATCTTAACAGCTGCTGTTTCATTTGTGGCTGTCTGCACTCACTCGGCCACTTTCAAAAAAACTGAATCAGCTATTCAGAGGAGGAGGAGGAGGAGACGACACCCAGGATTTGCTTTATTTAAATTTTAATTATGTACTGCCAATTAATAAAACACAAACAGCCATCTTACGATATTTTTTTAATTGTAATTTAAAGACTTTATCAAAATTATACAGAGAAACCCAACAGGTCCCCTGTGAGCAAGTACTCAACAGCTGGGGATAAATGTCTACACTTTAATCAGTAAGAAACCTCCAACAGATCTCGGCTCAGAGGAGAGCAGCTCTCTGTCCTGAGATTGGAGATGGCAAACAGCATAACAAGCACCCGGCAGGTTGGTGGGGCCAGTAAACCACAGAGAGGAGGAAGCACAAACTAAATCGAAGATGTTTTTCCATTTGTTAATTAAAACTAGTACTTTAAAAAGGAGAAAAATAAAATTAGCTACAAGATATAAATTCCGAGCAGCTGTTTGTATTGCAGGAGGACTGGAGTCTATCCCAGCTGTCTATCCCAGGGTACCTATATGTATCCATCACTCTACCAGCTCCTGTAGTGCTGTGAACAGCTGGCCTACTTTACCCTTCTCCATTTTTTATGATACTCACACACACTTATTGGCATATCCACAGTGCACGCATGACGTTTATGCTCTTACGCACGCAGATGCAGCAGCAAACTGTCAGCTGTGAAAACAGCACGACCAAATGAAATGTGGTTCGCAGCATTAATATATTTAAACAATATTTCATAGTCAGTGTTCAGTATATTCTGCTGTATACTGCCAATATGTGCATCTATTATTCTGTACGCCATTTCACAGATCTTTATTTTACCCATGCACATTTTATTTTTATTTGTAGAGCAACACTAAAGGCACCAAAGTATAAAGTAAGAGATATACCAAAAAAAAAGTAAACCACCTTAAGATTTGATTACATCATAACTCATAACACTTCATGAAGTTATCAGCTAGAGGTTTTCTCGAAGAACTTCCTACATATACCAAGAATTGTTGGCTGATTTTTCCCCTCACAGAGTAGGAATAAGAAATGGGAGAGGGACCAGCCTCGCTACGAGAACTCACTACTAACCCTGCTTCTCCGATGGTATGGGAATGCCTATAGAATTGGCAGCCCGCACACCTAGGAAGGCACCATCAGTGCTGAATGGCACATATGTGTTTTAGAGCAACATATGCTTTCCATTCAGATGTATCCATCAGGAAAGGCTTTGCATATTTGAGAAAAACACTACTAAAATGCATCTATTACAACAGCATGGCTTCATAGTAGAGGTCCAGGTGCTGAACTGGTCTGCCAGCAGTCCAAACCTTTCACCAACTGAACCAACCCTATATCGGACAAGAATGGGACGACATTCCTCTCCCAAAAGTCCAGCAAGTGGTTCCCAGACATTTACCGGCTGGCATTAAAGAAGAGGGAATGCTACACAGTAGTAAACATGGCTGTGCCCTAACTTTTTTCTAACCATATTTTTTTTAACAGTACATTTTCTCAAGTTTAAACATTTTATACTTTTTCTGTGTTTACTGTGTATAAAATATGCATTTCTGAGGTTTAATAAAATATTACAATCTATTCTTATTTACATTTTACACAGCGTCAAATAATGTTTTGGATTGTGGGTTGTAGATTTGGCACAAATGGAACCTCTAATAAATTTACTTCATATTACTCAAGGTTCGGCCCATCCCAAACCATCTCAGCTGGGTTTCAGTCAGCTGACTGTGAAGATCAGGTCATGTTGTGGAAAAAATCTGATGATGAGTTGCCTTAAATTCTGAATAAACCTCTAAGAACATCACCAGCAGACACCACCACCATCACCACAACTCCTCCTCCATCCTTCACGGTGAAATCAAGAACACTGATACCATCTACCATCAGTTCACATTCTCTGGATCTCACAGAGAGATGGAAACTGAATCAGACCGAAGTCCACATTTGCACTAATCTAATGTCCATTCTTTGTGCTTCTTGGCCCAAGAATTTCCTTTTGGTCTCCTTCAGTAGCGGCTTCTTTGCCGTAACTTGAAAAGATCTCATTCATGGTCTTCCAACATCTGATGCTGAGATGAGCCTGTGAGCTCTCAGAAGCACTGATGCAGGCTCTTGGATTTTTTGCTGACTGATACCAGGTATGATATCTTTTTTTATGCCCATTTTTAATTTTGTGTGTTCACACACAGGTAGCATTAGCTAGCTCCCTAGCGTCATCCATGAAAAATAGCAAGAAGTATGGAGGGAAATGAAACAGTTGTATATGTTTGTCCACCTGCAGCTACTGTAGCTGTCATGCGGGAATTTAATTTATCTATATAGTGGAGCAGGTGGTTGGGGGTTATGGTAGAAAAGCATCTATAGCCATCACAGAGCAGAGCCAGTGGCCTCACACGGTGACCTGCCAGGCAAATTGCTGGTTGCTGCAGGCAGTTTAACTACTGAGCCTTTGCTATGGCAACAGGTTCTTCCAACAAAAGGGCAGAGAACCTGCGGCGCCTTCAGCTGCTGCAGGGTTCAGGGTGTACACAAACACATTCACATAGTTGGACGCACTCTGTGTTCAGCAGCGGTGAAAACACGCAGAGCTGCTGAAATACAGCAAATGTAAAAAAATAAATTAATAAAGTGACTTTAAAAAGATGTGAGTCATCCACAACTCAAGATTAATCATTAATATGTTGCCGTGTGATTTGGATTACTTGCCATTACAAAAGTTGTGATCCTGACCTTAATTTTCACACCAAAATCATATTTGGCCAAATGGGATTCTTTTCTGAAGCCCTAAAATATTTGGCATCCAGGAAACCGTGGGCGGTAAGTTTCTAAAAACGTAGCTCAAAGATGTGCTGGAGAAAAGCTGCTGAGGCCAAGAAATTGCACAAGCTTACTTGCTGCAACAGTTGCATCAACTAACAGCAGATCGCAGGGATATGGTGCTCGATTTTCTACGTGTGGCTGTATTAAAGTGCCAAAAAAAGGATTCAATCAATTCGATCAATCGAATGCTGCAATTCTCAATGAAAACTGCAGCTTTTATTTTTTTTAAAATGACAATAATAATAATAAATAAATAAAAAACTGCCAAGCTCACCGTATCCTGAGAGTCCTGAGTTGAGGAAACAGTGTAGAAGAGCCGTTTCCAGAGGCTGCCAGAGAAGCGGTTCTCATCCAGGTCGAGGTGCTCGAGCTTCATGACTTTGCCTGCGATGGAGCTCAACTCCTTCAGAGATATGGCCACTCTCAGTGCCAGCCTGGTCACACGGGGAGGAAAAGTGGTCGTATAAGAGGCAAGAGTATTCCGACCTAAAAGGACACAAATCAGCAGAAAGAGTTACACAAGGACGTTTTGGCCTGGAGCTTCCCACAGCCTGAGGGGCAATAGATATACAGGATAAACACATCAAAATAATCAATACTATTTGTAATGCTATGAACAATTATGTTACTGTTATATGCTACTGCTTTTATTTTGTATATCAGGCCAAGTTTGTGTAAACATCCATCCATCCATCCATCCATCCATCCTCTTCTGCATATCGTGGTCATGGGGGCAGCAGCCTAAGCAGAGAAAGCCAAACCTCCCTCTCTCCCCAGCCACCTCCTCCAGCTTATCTGGGGGAACATCTGGCCAGCCGTGACATATAATCTCTCCAGCGTATCTTGGGTTTGCTCTGGGGCCTCCACCTGGTAGGACATACCCGGTACACCTCACCCAAGAAGTGCCCAGAAGACATCCTAGTCAGATGTCCGAATCACCTCAACTGGCTTCTTTCGATATGGAGGAGCAGCGGCTCTACTCTGAGCCCCCAACCCCTGGATGGCTGCACTCCTCACACTATCTCTTAAGGGAGAGGCCAGCCACCCTTCAGAGGAAGCTCATTTCCACTGCTTTTTGCACTCACTACCCAGAGCTCATGACCATAGATGAGGGCGGGAAGATAGATCGACCAGTAAATAGCTTCGCTTTTTATATATACACTGCTCAAAAAAATAAAGGGAACACTTAAACAACACAATATAACTCCAAGTAAATCAAACTTCTGTGAAATCAAACTGTCCACTTAGGAAGCAACACTGATTGACAATCAATTTCACATGCTGTTGTGTAAATACAATAGACAACAGGTGGAAATGATTGGCAATTAGCAAGACACACTCAATAAAGGAGTGGTTCTGCAGGTGGGGACCACAGACCACTTCTCAGTACCTATGCTTTCTGGATGATGTTTTGGTCAATTTTGAATGTTGGTGGTGCTTTCACACTCGTGGTAGCATGAGACGGACTCTACAACCCACACAAGTGGCTCAGGTAGTGCAGCTCATCCAGGATGGCACATCAATGCGAGCTGTGGCAAGAAGGTTTGCTGTGTCTGTCAGCGTAGTGTCCAGAGGCTGGAGGCGCTACCAGGAGACAGGCCAGTACACCAGGAGATGTGGAGGAGGCCGTAGGAGGGCAACAACCCAGCAGCAGGACCGCTACCTCCACCTTTGTGCAAGGAGGAACAGGAGGAGCACTGCCAGAGCCCTGCAAAATGACCTCCAGCAGGCCACAAATGTGCATGTGTCTGCACAAACGGTTAGAAACCGACTCCATGAGGATGGTATGAGGGCCCTACGTCCACAGATGGGGGTTGTGCTCACAGCCCAACACCGTGCAGGACGCTTGGCATTTGCCAGAGAACACCAGGATTGGCAAATTCACCACTGGCACCCTGTGCTCTTCACAGATGAAAGCAGGTTCACACTGAGCACATGTGACAGACATGACAGAGTCTGGAGACGCCGTGGGGAGCGATCTGCTGCCTGCAACATCCTTCAGCATGACCGGTTTGGCAGTGGGTCAGTAATGGTGTGGGGTGGCATTTTTTTGGAGGGCTGCACAGCCCTCCATGTGCTCGCCAGAGGTAGCATGACTGCCATTAGGTACCAAGATGAGATCCTCAGACCCCTTGTGAGACCATATGCTGGTGCGGTTGGCCCTGGGTTCCTCCTAATGCAGGACAATGCTAGACCTCATGTGGCTGGAGTGTGTCAGCAGTTCCTGCAAGATGAAGGCATTGAAGCTATGGACTGGCCCGCCCGTTCCCCAGACCTGAATCCGACTGAGCACATCTGGGACATCATGTCTCGCTCCATCCACCAACGTCACATTGCGGCACAGACTGTCCAGGGATTGGCGGATGCTTTAGTCCAGGTCTGGGAGGAGATCCCTCAGAGACCATCTGCCACCTCATCAGGAGCATGCCCAGGTGTTGTAGGGAGGTCATACAGGCACGTGGAGGCCACACACAATACTGAGCCTCATTTTGACTTGTTTTAAGGACATTACATCAAAGTTGGATCAGCCTGTAGTGTGTTTTTACACTTTAATTTTGTGTGTGACTCCAAATCCAGGCCTCCACTGGTTAATAAATTTGATTTCCATTGATGGTTTTTGTGTGATTTTGTTGTCAGCACATTCAACTTTGTACAGAACAAAGTATTCAATGAGAATATTTCATTCAATCAGATCTAGGATGTGTTATTTGAGTGTTTCCTTTATTTTTTTTGAGCAGTGTATATATGAAAAAAAGAAACATTAAACTAAAGAAAACAAAAACACACAACACAAACATAAATGCATGAACAATATTGTGACTCACCAATGATTGTGAGGGATTCCAGCTGTTGCAGATGACTCAACCAAGACTGCAGATGACACTTGAAGCCAATTTTAAGATATCTGTAGCTGACAGACAGCGACTTGAGCGAGGTCAGACCCCTCAGCGCATTCTTCGACAGGATGGTTTCTGAGTAATTCATCAGCACCAGAGTAGTCAGTGCTGGACCACCGTACACACCTACAGGACCAAAGAGGAGGAGGATGTTAAACTTTTTATTACGTCTTGCCTGCAGAGAATGTGACACAGTATCTGATCAGCCCCTGGACCAGATGGTGTGGCCGGACGCATTCTCAAGGCCTATGCAGACCAGCTGTCGGGAGTGTTCACCACAATTTTCAACCTCTCCCTGCAACAATCTGTTGTTCCCACCTGCCTCAAATGAGCCACCATGATCCCAGTGGCAAAGAAGAACACAGTGAGCTGCCTAAACGACTTCCGCCCGGTCGCTCTAACTCATCTCTAAATGCTTTGCAGAGACTAACTATCCCTCATATTAGATCTGCCATCCCAGCTGACCTTGACCAACATCACTTTGCCTACAGGATGAACAGGCCAACTGAGGATGCTGTGATCACAGCTCTCCACACAGCCCTCACTCATCTAGAACAGAAAAATTCACATGTAAGAATGCTGTTCTGGACTTTAGTTCAGCCTTTAATACAGTTATTCCACATAATCTGGTAAAAAAACAAAACAAAACTGAGTGATCTGGGCCTGGGCAGTTCACTATGCTCATGGATATTTGACTTTCTGAGCAACAGACACCAATTTGTCAGGATGGGAGACCGCACATCCTCAACTCTCATCTTGAACACAGGTACCCCACAATGATGTGTCCTTAGCCCCCTCCTCTACTCACTCTTTACATATGACTGCTCCCCCATTCACACCTCCAATAACATCATTAAGTTTGCTGATGACACCACCATTGTAGGACTGATCACGGACAACAACGAGTCAGCCTACAGGAAGGAGGAGGTCCAGCATCTGACAGTATGGTGCAATAATAATAACCTGGCACTGAACCCCAACAAAACCAAGAAGTTGGTTGTGGATTTCAGAAGATCCACACGCACTGACACCACGGCTCTCCACATTAATGGAGTGGAGGTCGAGAGAGTGGCAGAGCTTTAAGTTCCTTGGGGAGCACATCTCCGCTGACCTCACCTGGACTTTCAACACTCAACACCAAGTGGGGAAGGCACAACGGAGACCCTACTTCCTCAGGAAGCTCAAGCACTCCCACCTCCCTCAACGCTTGCTAGTGAACTTTTACAGAGCTACCATTGAAAGCCTCCTGACCAGTCTGGTTCTCCAGTTGCACAGCACGAGACAGGAGAGACCTGCAGCGAGTGGTGAGAGAGGCAGAAAAAAATCACAGGTACCTCACTACACACACACACACACACACACACACACACCTCCGTGACATTTATAACAGCCGACTACGGAAAAAGGCTATCTGCATTTCAACAGTTGGACACTCTTTGTTTTCTCCCCTCCCTTCAAAAAACAGACTCAGACAATTAAAGGCAAACACGAACAGGCTGAAACACAGCTCCTTCCCTCAGGCTGTGAAAGCCATTAATCCCCCCAATCTCAGCCACCCTATCCATCCTGATGGATAATCAGTGGAATTAATGGACAATCATCCATCCTGCTAGACAATCACTGGACAATCGCTGGACAATCACATATCATTTTAAATAATCTCAAGCTTGTACATACTTTTTCTTATTGTTTATATATTTTGATTATATATTATTGTTTACGCATATGTGCAATTTTTTATCTTTTTAACCGCTGCCTTATAGAGGATGCTAAACTGCATTTCACTGTTTCAACATTGTTCTTACCATTGTTTTCTCAGCGACAATAAAAGCTATTCTATTCTATTCTATTCTATTCTATTCCATTCTATCAAACTGTCCAACCACCACAGACTTAAGTAATACAATGGGGTGATATGGTACTGCGAGGTCTTTGAGATAAGATGGGGCCTGATTATTCAAGACCTTGTATGTAGGAAGAAGGATTTTAAATTCTATTCTAGATTTAACAGGGAGCCAATGAAGAGAAGCCAATATGGGAGAAATCTGCTCTCTCTTTCTAGTCCCTGTCAGTACTCTAGCTGCAGCATTTTGGATCAGCTGAAGGCTTTTCAAGGGAGCTTTTAGGACAGCCTGATAATAATGAATTACAGTAGTCCAGCCTAGAAGTAATAAATGCATGGATTAGCTTTTCAGCATCACTCTGAGACAAGATGTTTCTAATTTTAGAAATATTGCACAAATGTAAAAAAGCCGTCCTACATATTTGTTTAATATGTCATTGAAGGACATATCCTGGCTCAAAAATGACTCCAAGATTTCCGCACAGTGTTACCTGAATGTTGCCAAAGTAATGCCATCCAGAGTAGAGTTTCTCGTTTGACGAGCCTATGTTTCTAAGATTTGTGGGGCCGAGTACAAGAACTTCAGTTTTATCTGAATTTAGATAGCAGGAAATTAGAGGTCATCCAGGCCTTTATGTCTTTAAGACATTCCTGCAGTTTAACTAATTGATGTGTGTCATCTGGCTTCATGGATACATAAAGCTTGAGTATCATCTGCATAACAATGAAAATTGTATGCAATGCTTTCTAATAATACTGCCTAAGGGAAGCATGTATAATGTAAATAAAATTGGACCTAGCACAGAACCCTGTGGAACTCCATAATTAACCTTAGTGTGTGAAGAAGATTCGCCATGTGGTACACTGTCAACAAGACTTGCGAGCTCTACTTACGATAAATATGCATTCAGAACACACTGCAGCTGCAGTACCTTTAATACGGCTATGGCATGCTACTAATCTCTGTAATAAAATGTTACTGATCAACAGTATCAGAAGACTGTACTGAGGCATCCAACAGGACAAGCACAGAGATGAGTCCACTGTCAAGAGGCTGTAAGAAGATCATTTGTAACCTTCACTAATGCTGTTTCTGTACTGTGATGAATTCTGAAACCTGACTAAACTCTTCAAATAAACCGTTCCTCTGCAGATGATCAGTTAGCTGTTTTACAACTACTCTTTCAAGGATTTTGGAGAGAAAAGGAAGGTTGGAGATTGGCCTATAATTAGCTAAGACAGCTGGGTCAGTGATGGCTTTTTAAGTAGCGGTTTAATTACAGCCACCTTGAAGGCCTGTGGTACATAGCCACCTAATAAAGACAGATTGATCATATTTAGGATTGAAGCATCAATAATTGGAAAGACTTCTTTGAACAGTCTAGTAGGAATGGGATCTAATAAACATGTTGATGGTTTGGAGGAAGTAACTATTGAAGTTAACTCCAAAAGATCAACTGGAGCCAAAGAGTCTAAACAAATACCAGCAGTGCTGAAAGCAGCCGAACATGAAGATAAATCTTGGAGATGGTTTTGAATAATTTTTCCTCTGATTTCTAAAATTTTATTTGTAAAGAAATCCATGAAGTCATTACTAGTTAAAGTCAAAGGAATACTCGGCTCTACAGAGCTCTGACTCTTTGTCAGCCTGGCTACAGTGCTGAAACAAACCTGGGGTTGTTCTTATTTTCTTCAATTAATGATGAATAGTAAGATGTCCTAGCTTTATGGAGGGCTTTTTTATAGAGCAACAAACTCTTTTTCCAGGCTAAATGAGCATCTTCTACTTTAGTGAGACGCCATTCCCTCTCCAGCTTACGGGTTATCTGCTTTAAGCTGTGCATTTGTGAATTATACCACGGAGTCAGGCACTTCTGATTTGAGGCTTTCCTTTTCAGAGGAGCCACAGTATCCAAAGTTGTACGCAGTGAGGATGTAAAACTATTGATGAGATAATCTTCCTCACTGGGAGCAGAGTTTAGGTAGCTGCTCTGCACTGTGTTGGCACATGGCACTGAAGACCATAATAATGAAGGAATTAGATCCTTAAACTTAGTTACAGCACTTTCACAAAGACTCCTACTGTAATAAAACGTATTCTCCACTGCTGTGTAATCCATTAAAGTAAATGTAAATGTTACTAAGAAATGATCAGACAGGAGGGGGCTTTCAGGGAATACTGTTAGGTCTTCAGTTTCTATGCCATATGCCAGGACAAGATCCAGAGTATGATTAAAGTGGTGGGTGGGCTCCTTTACATTTTGACACAAGCCAACTGAATCTAATAATAGATTAAATGCAGTGTTGAGGCTGTCATTTTCAGCATCTACATGGATGTTAAAATCACCCACTATAATGACTGTATCTGAACTGAGCACTAAATCAGATAAAAAGTCTGAGAAATCAGACAAAAACTCTGAGTAAGGACCAGGTGGACGGTAGATAATAACAAATAAAACAGGTTTTTGAATTTCCCAATTAGGGTGGACAAGACTAAGAGTCAGGCTTTCAAAAGAATTAAAACTCTGTCTGGTTCATTTGTTAATTAATAAACTGGAGTGGAAGATTGCTGCAACTCCTCCTCCTCGACCTGTGAAAGCAGGTATGCAGTGCACACTAAACTGCCGCCATTTCCTCTTGATGGCTTGATGAACTGGTTTTGATACAGGCTTAAAGGGTTAGACTATGCCGTAAATTTAATCAGACACCCCAGCAGTGTCCTGCTGTGTGATCTGACAGACAGGCCAGACTCACCTGGCTTTTCTAGGTCCGTGGGGTAGAAGTAGTCAACGGGCAATGGCGCTATGGGTGCCTGTTTAAATCCCCAGGATAAATGTTTTAGCTTCTTCAAGTTCAGCAGCAGTTTGTGGAAGAAGTTACAGGGCACCAGCCTTAACGTCTCCACCTCTTCATCATCATGTAGGTGGAACAGCAAATACTGCAGACTGACCATGCGTGACACACTGTTAATGAACTCCGTAATGGCACACTCTCGGGTGCAGTCAGCTGCATTGCCAGATGCTGTGACAATGCAGCAGAATCGGTTCGTCCCAGGTGATATTTCATATCCCGAGAGTCTTCAGGTTGGGGAAATTGGGCAGCTGGACCAAGTGTTTCTTCTTGTACTGCTGATATTTGCTGAAGCAGACAATGGTGGTGAGCAATGGGAGGGACTTGATGAGGCAAAGCCAGTCTCTGGGCTGTAAATTTCGCACTGCAACATGGAGGACCCTGCGGTTCTTCAGTGTGTTCCAGAACTGCTGATTGTAGTGTGAAAGGTTGAACAGCACCAACATGTATTTCCGCCATAGGGATGGGTGGTCAATGAGATCTCTGAAGTCTCTGCAGCAGAGGCAGACTGCGTGCATTTCCTCTTTGTTCAGGTAGCTGAACACCAAGACCCAAATTTCAGGTGGCAGACAGGTTAACCACTTGATCCTCATGTTTGAGAGCTTCAGCTCCCCAGCTCTGGGTCGCTGAAAGGTTGGCTGCAACTGGAAAGGGAACAAAAATGACAGAGTTTACTACCCAGGCTTCACTTAAGCACTCAACTGCTCAAGAAAGCCTGTCACTATGTTAAACTCCTTCAGCTACTCAAGACTTTAATATCAAATATCTC
Organism: Pterophyllum scalare; assembly: GCA_024447675.2. Lineage (NCBI taxonomy): Eukaryota > Metazoa > Chordata > Actinopteri > Cichliformes > Cichlidae > Pterophyllum > Pterophyllum scalare. The sequence goes on along the minus strand of JAMQGT020002129.1, from coordinate 93,189 downwards.
CATCCCAACATTTGCTTTGGTCCTGCCATGTCACTTTGTAGAACCTCGTTTAAACAAATTAAAAATATGTTTAATCTGTTATTTAACAACAATGATTCTCTGAAAACAAGTAACTATATCAATAACCAAGCTATATAGAGCAAGAGCACAGTTTGCTAAGTGGTGTCTAATATCATTTTTATATTGAAACTGTAAGTTGGCCTTCAATGTGAAAGACTAGTATTGAGTCCTAGATAGATTATTATAATGTAATGTAACAAAGAAGCAGTCTGGACAACTTAGGTAAGACAAAGCTCAGAGGTTAGCATACCTGAGATGTTTGTGTCAATGATCATGTACATATTATAAAGAAAAAAACCCCAAACTAATCTAATTTTTAAAAGATTAACTGGTTACAATCCAAATCTAGCAGCTAGAGGATGGTTTCCACAGGTTGAAGTAAACTGATCAAGATCTGCACATTTCCTATCACAGTTAATACGTGCACAGAGGGACACAGACTTTTTTTTGGGGGGGGGGTCAAAATATTGATTACAAACACTGACATAATCTTTACCCTTAAAATAGATGTGGCAAAATCAAAGTTGATATGCATTAAAAAAAAAAAAAAACTTCACTAAATGCCCCTCTAGTTTACACATAAATATTCCTCTTTTCAGAGGATGAATGTATTTAGTTCAAAAGAAATAACTGTGATTTCTTACCTGGCAGAGTTTCTGGAGAAAACAAAACAACAACAACATGGGAAAATCCTGTGGCCTTAACAATCATCCAGAGGGAGAAGCTTTTCCAGCCTACACACTAACTGTGTCAAAGCAGAGTGGCTAGCCCTGGTCTGCGACCCTTAAAAAGCTTTCTCCAGCTAAATTAACATATGACTTTGGGAGTGGAAAATACCTCCACATCCTGTTTATCTGTAGGTTACAATCTACATGTGACATCTCTGATCAAGTGAGATATGGAAATTTGATCGGCCTTTTGTTTTGTCCCTGAGTGTTTCAGTCTTAATTTTGTCACTCCACCGTTGTGTAGCGAAACCACGCCCCACTCAATGACTGCTGTCCTCGCCATTCCTCCTCTGCAACAGCATGAAGAGCTTTGCGAGTACTTCGGGATCACTTTGTGTCTGAAAGACCACCACGAGCTGCAACAGTTCGCACCTTCTCACCCTCTTATTCATGCGACCCAAAGCATTCACCTCGTGGCTGGGTGGAGCCAATGACTGCTATGTGACCTCAACAGCTTAAGATATCTAAATCCCACAAGAGGGTTAAAGTCTGAATTTCTAAATCAGTCAGCCCTTTTCTCACACGCAAAGCAGCCACAAACTTTTCTCGGCATTAAAAGACAGACGTGTATGTGAGAACACAAATACATTACAGTCGGATCTAAAACTGTGTTTATTCAGCCAGCTGCTGAGAATAAAGTCTGTCCAAGGTTGTCCAGCGGTGAGAATGCATCTGCGGTGCAACTTCTGACATGACCTGATTGCCCAAATATTATCAGCAGTTCTTGTGTTAAAGTGTGTTAAAAATATGCCAGAAAGATGTCAAATGACCACCAAAGAGACATGACCAGACCTCAATGGGATATAAAATGAGTCCACTTTGGTCTGTGGTCAAATCTGCAGCGATGTGTATATGTGTTTGTAAAACAAAGTTTTCTTTTACCAAATAGGATGCTGCATATATTCAGAAAGAATTTCTATACAAAATGGATAAATACTTAGAAAACAACTCAAACACAAAGACAAAACAGCTAACTGGAATCCAAACAGAAGCTTCTCCTGGCTACTGTCTTGCCACAGTAGGTAGCTCTGCATGTTTGATTTGGCAGTAACCCCAGAGGGGATTTGTGTCTCCAGTTGAAACTGAACCAGCAATCTTCTGCTTACCAAGCAAATGTGTTAACCATTACATCAGCGGAGGAAAACTCACTGGGGATCCAAATAAAGAATCATTTTATTTCTAGCTAGTATTAACTGAGTGCTCCATAGTGTCAAAGGCTTTGAAGAAGCTATTGTAAAACACCATTAGGTTTACAGTGGCTAGCCTCTTATCTTAATTGTACTTCACAGGCAAACACAAATCTTATCTGATGCCCAATCCTGTGGCTCCTTCCACAAGCAAGAGTGAACTGTGGCAACAAAATGGCAGTAATTTACAGGATGGACACCAACTAGAGATGCTTCATGGGACTAAAGCTCTCTTCTTATGCTCTTTGAGCTCTAAAAAGGGACATAGTGAACACTAAAAAGCAATATGGACAAGCACTGCCTGCCTTGCTTGCCCTGACTGAATGCCACTGTAGTACAGGTGCTTTCGTGAGCATGTGTGCTCACTGAGGATGTCTGTATAATGTATGTGTACGAGTATTTACATACAATTTTATTTACATTGTACATGCTTCCCTTAGGCAGTATTATTAGAAAGCATTGCATCAATTTTCATTGTTATGCAGATGATACTCAGCTTTATCTATCCATGAAGCCAGATGACGCACACTAATTAATTAAACTGTAGGAATATCTTAAAGACATAAAAGGCCTGGATGACCTCTAATTTCCTGCTTCTAAATTCAGATAAAACACTGTCAGAAATCTTGGAGTAGTTTTTGACCAGGATATGTCCTTCAATGCATTAAATGTGTAGGACCACTTTTTTGCATTTGTGCAATATTTATAAAATTAGAAACATCCTTTCTCAGACTGATGCTAAAATGTTAATCCATGCATTTATTACTTCTAGGCTGCACTACTGTAATTCATTATTATCAGGCTGTCCTAAAAGCTCTCTGAAAAGCCTGCAGCTGATTCAAAATGCTGCAGCTAGAGTACTGACAGGGACTAGAAAAAGAGAGCAGATTTCTCCCATTTTGGCTTCTCTTCATTGGCTCCCTGTTAAATCTAGAGTAGAATTTAAAATCCTTCTCCTAACATACAAGGTCATGAATAATCAGGCCCCATCTTATCTCAAAGACCTCATAGTCCCATATCACCCCAATAGAGCACTTCGTTCTCAGACTGCTGGCTTACTTGTGGTTCCTAGGATACTTAAAAGTAGAATGGGAGGCAGAGCCTTCAGCTTTCAGGCCCCTCTTCTGTGGAACCAGCTCTCAGCTTGGATTCGGGAGACAGACACCCTCTCTATTTTTAAGATTAGGCTTAAAACTTTCCTTTATGATCAAGCTTATAGTTAGGGCTGGATCAGGTAACCCTGAATCACCCCTTAGTTATGCTGCTATAAGCCTAGGCTTCTGAGGGGGGTCCCATAATTTTTCTTCTAATTCACCTTATTTACTTGTTTATACTTCACTCTGTATTTAATCATTATTATTAATCTCTGGCTCTCTTCCACAGCATGTCTTTTGTCCTGTCTCTCTCCCCTCAGCCCCAACCGGTTGCAGCAGATGACTGCCCCTCCCTGAGCCTGGTTCTGCTGGAGGTTTCTTCCTGTTAAAAGGGAGTTTTTCCTTCCCACCGTCGCCAAGTGCTTGCTCATAGGCGGTCGTTTTGACTGTTGGGTTTTCTCTGTTATTGTAGGGTCTTTACCCACAATACAAAGCGCCTTGAGGTGACTGTTTGTTGTGAATTGGCACTATATAAATAAAATTGAATTGAATTGCGTAAACACACTCTTTCCACAGAATGTTTCATAATTAATATTCCTGCTCCCTCCTGCCTCCCACATCTGCACAGAATTTGCCACTACAGCCGAGCTTTGCACTTTACAGCTCAACCGTTCTGTTTCTGTCTCTGGATTTTCTCTGTCAATCCCCATATTCCCTCTACCTTTATCCTCTGTCACACTCTACTGCAGCTCTACCCTTTACTCTTCATCTTTTACTTCACAAAGAAATATCTGAACTACTACTTGATGCATCACCATAACCGATCCTTGGAGGATAAATTTACTTTTGCTAGGGCAATATTCTGGCCCTGACCTGAGGGCACCTACCTGCAGGTACATTTAGGACATGATTCAGATTAGTAACAGAGACATCTATAAATGAGACAAGTCATCACCTCAGTTTTCATATAGCTAATAAAATGAGAATCTGAGGTGTTGAATGAACAAACTGTGTTGTGTTGAGGATTTTTGGCAGCGCGCACAGAGGGTGTGAGTGCGCAAAATATTTTTGGCAGCAAGCCTGCATCCACTGCCACACGTGGTGATTTTTGGAAGATGTTGCCAATAAAAGTAGAAAATGATTTTGTATACAGAGTTGCAATGGGATCTGGATATGATTAAAATAATACCGCATCAGGTGAAATAAATTAGCAGAGGTGAAGCTCAATAAGAACATGTCATGCCGGGAAACAGCCGTACTGATGTGATGCTTACACGGCACCGAAGGTTTCTCTGCAGTTCAAATGAAGGGCCTCATCCTGAACCCCTCTGCCTGTACTCTCTGTGCACATGACTGGCATTTACCCGGCAGAGAGAACACATTAACACATGAATCGCATGTTCCTACCCACATGAGCTGTGGGCAGATATAAGTGTGGCTTTTAGCACGTGGACCAGTGTGAAAAGGTATATAACATCAATCAATCCATCATCACCTCTTAACTGCATACTTCTATTCAGCACTGCAACTATCGCGGTTTTTATTTCATAATTCTATTAAGTAGTACTAATCCTTCACAAACACTAAAATCTAGGCTTCAAAAACAAGGCTTTTGTTGCAGTTCTAAGGAACAATGCTGAGCAATGTAGTAATTTCATGCTGATTGCATGATGTACACTGACCCAAAAAGTGGCTTTAAAATGATGAATAAAGTCAAGAAATCAGCAATGGCGCCCTTTTAACAACCAGAATTTGCTTCATATGTTTCAAAATGTTCAAATTCTGCAAAAATGAAAGGGTTTTGTTGGAGCGCACTCGTGTGTGGCAGGCAAACAGGAGGTTAGCTGAATATCTGCAACAAACTCATAGCACTCATGCAACTCTACCCATTAAGAGCAGCTCCAGATAAAAAAAGCGGCATGAAGGCGGCACATCTTGGAAAAATCACCATCTCCAAATCCGATTATATTCCATGATCACGGTACCTGGATTCACTCCATTTATTGATTTTGGTCTTGTGAAGAGATCAGAATCTCACTTCTTCTTACAGATCCCACAGGTTTCTTTGTTGCCATTTAATCAATGCTGGATGGGTTTTACAAAGCATATAAAGAATTTTGGGTAACCCCAGTGCATTAAAAAAAAAAAAAGGTCCTCAAAGTATGGCCAATGTGTGGTCAAACGTGCTGATCTTATGTGGAGTTACTGTTAACCTCATTTATATTGTTAAATAAGGGGGAGAAAGCTAAAATAATTAAATGCACACACAGCTCTGAAGACAGCGCCATCTTCTCAGACTGCATACTAAAAGGCCTTGTCACTAAAAAGGCCAATGTTTGTGCTCCTGTGTCAAGTTAAAAGCCTCTTGTGTAAAACCCTCAACCGCTTCTTTCTGTCTTGGTGTCAGGTATTTTTAGCATGCATCAGCAATATGCAAAGTGGTCAGTTTTTGTATCCTCGTTGGCAGGCAGCCGGCCTGTTTCTGATCTGCAAACCAGGCAAGGACAGCAGCAGCTCAGAGGCGTTAAGAGTCAGACTTCGTACTGGATCGCTGCCAGTTTTAATTCAAAAGGGAAATTAATCATCATCATCATCGTCATCACGTGCATATTCACATGCACCATAGTGTGAAAGCAGGCGTGGGTCACCACACTCAGTAGTTTTCGTGTGAAACCAATTTGGGACCTCGTCCCGTTCTACCTATTGAGGTCACCTGAAGAAAGGTGTGAAAGGGGGAGAGGGGGTGAGGCGCCTAGGGTGTAGTTTTTTGTTTTGTTTTTTGTCTCCTCCTTAGCTCACCAGAAAATCCCGTCACCTCAATGCCGTCTCATCTCCGTGTGTTTCATTTTCATTTGTAAAAACTCTCCAGTTTCATTAGTTACCTGTAGCTGTGCTTGCGGTCTCTCTGACGTGATCACAATGATACAGGACGAACATCCTTTTCCCATAATGCCCTGAGTGCCGTTCCTCTCATCAACCCCCCACCCCCACCTCCAATCCCACTGGGGCAGTAATCACCCCGCGGGCCCTGAAACCTCTCAATAACCTGCTCATGGTCAATCTGCTGGATAGCTGGAGATTACCCCACCCCCCCTCGCCAGATTACAGCGGGATTTTGTTTTCCTCTTCGCTTGTGCACGAAGAGGAAAACGCACAGATGCTACGAGCGGGGAGCTAAGCAGCTAAGGCAGCAAAACAAGCACAGCCAGAACATCTTCTCCCCGTTATCATGTGTCCCTCCAAGACCTGGACAACACCGGAAGTTTATTCCTTTCTCACTCGCACGCTGAACACTGCACTGCAGCCCAAATCTTACTGCGGTGTCTTTAACTCGTGGGTCTGCAGAGGATACTGTTCTTACTTTTTTCTTTTACTTAACAGTTATTCTCTGAAGCTGTCTAAGCAATATGTGAAATACTTATTCGTGCACCACTGAACGAAAATCTGTTTTTTTTTGTTGTTAGATTTGCAAATATTTTAGCAATTCAGGCAAATGCCTAAGACCCATTGTGTACATTTGTTAATAGCAGTGTGTCTTTGTGGCGACAATATTTTGTGCCACTTAAACAGAATTCATTTAAGAACATGCAAAACAAATCAAATAGGGTGTGTGCCGATTTATAAGTGGAGAACAGAATATAGGAAGCTGCAATTTAACTTTTAAAATAATCTTAAAACCATTTACTAACAGTAGATGCATTTTAGTCATAATTTATAATAAAGACTACATTTGGACTCATTGAGTTTTGGGCGAGTTCATTTCATTTTGTGGAACGTATGAGTGACTGTAATAATGTGACACCACAGTGTGCCTCATTACCATTTGGAGTAATGTCATTAATTGAAAATTAACCATATTAGTAAGGAGCCTGAAAGATTTACTGCATTTTAATTCAATTTTCATGGACAATCACGTGTGGATGTTTTGTTTAAAGCAACTGTTCATGTATTTATGAAGGGAAAATCACGCACTGTGCAGTCTGTTACAAATATGTTCATTTCAAGACGAATGTGGACCCAAAGAGGTCTGTTTAGCCTCACCGCTTATCTTCCCCGAACGCTGGCTAAGCCTGTGACATTACAAACTGTAATTTACACACTGCATTATAATCAGATGTTCTAGAGAAACGTCCCTAATCCCAACACAAAGGCAGGCGACAGATTATCCAGTTTCTCCTCCTGGAGCTTGTAGCTCATGAAAAACATCAACATGACAACAGTACATAAAGTAACAACCTTTAGATTACAAATCATAAAACCATTAATCACCTTTGAAAGATTTGGAGCAGCGTAACTACTCGGATCGTTAAGTGTGCTTCTTGTTCAGTATTTGCCAAAACTGGTTTTCTTCCAAGTAGTAAATGAAGAATAAAAAGTACTTCAATTACATTTTTCTTAGATTTTTGTGCATTTTTTTAAATGAAGTTTCAGATGGAAAAAAATTGCAATTATTTTACTCCACTATGTTCACCGTGTTCACAGATTATGATCTGCTGCTGTAAAATAAAGAGGCCGGCTTAATGATGTGTTTTCTCTGAAGGAGACGGGGAAAAAAAAAAATGGAGACAATTTCATACAAAACACAGTTTATTCGACAGTGTCTAGGTCCAAGTACCAACAGACCCCATACAAAATAAAAAAAGGGGGGAGAAACAAATGCTACAAAGAACAGAGAGAACTTCCATCTACACAAACATCTCCTTAAAAATACATTACCAATAACACAAAAAAAAGAGAGTATCCATTAAAGATAATATATGGAAAGGACATCCCATCATATTTAGGGGATATTACATGACAAGCGTGGTAAAATGTTAAATGGGAAAGGAGGGCACGTCGAACGAGTGTGAGTCGAGGGACCGTACGTTGTGTTTGTGGGCTTTCTTCTTCCCACAGACTGGGAGAAGAGGGCAACAGTCAGTGATGCAGCAGTCGTGTGGGCAGGACAAAGAAATTTTAAAAGAAATGAGGAAACAAAGGAAGGAAGGTGGGGAACAAGAGGTAGCGAAGGGGTGCGCAGAGAGGTAGCAGAGAGCAAGAGGAAGATTTCTAGAAGAGGTAGCTAGCAGATGGAGGAGGAAGAGGTAGCAGAGATCCTAACAGTGCTAGCAAAGGGGAAGAGTAGTAGCTCTGGTGAAGACTTCACATTAAAACATCCTCATATTGGATTTATTATCCGCCTGTAGGTCAGCTTTAGAGGGAAGGAGGATGGTGAATACAGACCACTGTTGAAATAATGAGTGGAGCAGCAGGAACAAAATAAATATTTTATTTAAAGCTAAATTGCAAGTGTCAATTAGTTATTGATTACCTGACAAAACAAGTGAGCTATGAGGAAAACTGACTTGAAAAAATACAGTCCCAAATGTTGCGAATGACTTATTTAAATTCTAAGTTAACACGAGAAGTCTTGAAAAGTCAGAAAACGGAAACCTGACTGACACAAAATGTGCAAAGACAAAAAAAAAGAGCTACTAAATGGATCGTGGAGCCCAACTGTCTGGCTTTTGGGGAATTTGCATTAATCTAACAGAGGAAAAAAACCCATCTTTTCCCCCTTTTAGGCCTATTGGCCTCGATGTACTTTCACAAGCAGTTTTCAACATTTTCAGACATTTTGTGCAGCCGATACTAAAAATGAACAAGCCGTAACTGTGGAGTATTACGGTTACAAAAAGAAGATTTCCAATTTCTCACAAAAGAAAAAGAAAGAAAACCAGCATCCAGTTTGAGTCGCTGGAAATGACGACTGGCCTTTTTACATATTTTTTTAAAAATAATATTAAAATGGCTTCTAACAAATCTGCTAATAATTGTTGAGTGGTTTCTCCCCGTGTTTAATTTTATTTACTGTAACATCACAGGACAAAGGGTTTGAGAACTAAACAGTTGTGACTGCTTAGTAACTTATTTTTCTGTATAATGGTTTGATACACAGAAATGAGGATATTGCTGAGTTTTACAGTGGCTGGAAAGCAATGCAAACACATGCACTAAGGAGAGGAGGAGGGTTTAGCGAGGTAGGCAGCGCTAGGCGTGAAGAAACTGAGCATAAGAGAGGGGGCGGGGTTTAATTGCTACAGGATCAGCACCTAAAAACATCTAGAAGCCCACCGCGCTGAGGAAGAGCGTCGTCACGTTGTGATGTTTCAGCCGCATCACAGCGTCTCCCTCTCTGTAAAGGCTGCGTGAAGGTCAGCAGGAGATCACGTGTGTTTGTGGTTGTCCAGTGCTTTGTGGCAGGGTCTGGCCTAGTCGATGTGTGCATGCAGCCTCCAGTGTTCGCCTCAGCTTTAGCTTACATTTCTGTGTGTGCGTTACAGTGCTGCAGGTGGTGTGACAGACAGAGGAAGGAGGCGGCGCGCACTTCCTTTCACGGTCGGATCAAGTCCCAGCTTGTGCCTCACGTCAGACTCATTTATTTTAACCAACATACAGAAATGCACATGAGAATAGCTCCAATCTAGTGTATTTGCTAAATACTGCAAATCCCTTTAGTATGTAACTTTTTCAAATATTAAAATTATAAATTTTAAAGGTTAACTTCTTTGATTAGGTCACAAAGCATTTAGAAGAGGACTTGGACACTTTGCTAGTTCTGGTATTTTTTTAAAATGAAAGTTTAAAGTCTATGAAGTCTAATCAAATCCAGTCAAACATTAAATCTTAATTTTAGTTGAGCTCTTACATTGTTTTACAATATTTAATGCATAACCGAGGACAGTTTAAAACATTTTCACTAGGTGCCATCTCACCCCCCCCCCCACACTCAGAGACAGTTATCAGTATTTACAGCTGGGTCAAGGGTCAAGGGGGACGCACCTTGTGAGACAGATTAGAAAAATACTTTAAAGCAGACTTAAAGGTGTTTTTTTTTCCTGTTTAGTTTTTACTTTATATTTCAAACTCAGCTAGTGCAGAAGTTCAAATGGAAAAACCAATTCCATATATTTAAAAAAGAAAAAAAAAAGGCACAAACAACCATCAACGAGCCCTCTGTCTGACACACACATTCACAGACACACACACAGAACTACAGTGTATCATTTAAAGAGGAGCGAGAGGTAGATACTCGACAAGACAAGAGTGAGGGCAGGCTGGGTCCCCTGTGTGTGTTTTATTCATGTTAATGTCTGAGAAATGACACACACACACACACACACACACACACACACACACACACACACACACACGCACGCGCGCACACACACGCACACACACACACACTGCAGGTTGGACCGGCCCTCTAGTCTCGCTAGCTCCCCCTAGTGTTTGTCTTGGAGAAAGAAGAACCAGACAAAAAGGGTGTGTGTTTTTGTGAGACTGGAAGGGGTTTCAGTGTGATTAAAACAGCACTGGAAAGTGAGAGAGAGAAAAAAAAAGATATGAGACAGTTTTTTTTTTAAAATTATTTGTTCTGTCTCTTTGTTCTGTTTTCTGTACACAGGGTCTTTTTCTACAGCCTCCATCTGGCCCAATAGAGCAGAAAAACAGTGTTTATTACTAGACGACCCTTGCCGCTGTGCCCTGAGAGGAAGTCTGCATGTGTGGGTGTATGTGTGAAATGTTGGGTTACCTCTGCCACTGAACCCTGAGTGTGAGCAAGTGTGTATATGTGTGTGTGTGTCCGGCGATGAAGTTTATGGTAGATTTGAGTGTTGAGTGAAAAGTATCGAGCCAGTAGCAAAGGCCATTAAAGAGGGGCTGATGTTCAGAGAGTTAGTTTCAAGCTTGTGTGCTTTTCTGTGTGTGTGTGTGTGTAGCTCTTAGTTGTCAGCCACTCGCCCACTCTGAGGTGCTGGAGGACCTACGGGAGCAGGAGGCATCGCATCAGGCTGTGCAGGTGGTGGGCCAGGATCTGAGAAAGAGGGAAAATTCTGGTTTTAGAGCGAGGAGGAGGAAAGCCAAAGCTTCATTTAGAACTGAGATTTCAAGTTCAGTTTGAACAAATGTGAACTAATATGTAATCTGTTTGCAATATTGGGCATGTACAATCAGCCAGTTCTACCTGTTGGTGTCCAATCCTTAGTAGCCTAACCTTCATTGTGTGTGTATTTCTTTGGAGTCATAGCTGCACTGTGTCTTCAATCACATTCGAGACAACATTACAACACTGCTTCACTTAAGCGACAAGCTTGGATGTGAACGGCTTTTCACAAAATTCCCAGAAGAACCTGAGGAACTTTTGCTACTTTTCCACCGCCGAGGTGCCGGTGCCCGTGCCCGTGCTGGAGCCGGTTTCAATGAACCAGCGAAACGCTTAAGAACAGGCCTGCGTTTCCACCGCGCTTTGTGACCTGCTCCTTTACGTATGAGTGTGGGCGGGTCCTCGTCTGGACGGGGAAGCCAAAGAGCCCAAACGTGGGAGAACACCGCTCCCTTTCCTGTGCTGAGACACAGTTTACGGTCCAAACCAAACTACTGCAGCATCTGTGTGCAGCACAGAGGTAGACACAACAGCGATCATGAGCAAGATGACAAGTACGCACTTTGCGTCCTTTTATCTGTGATATGAACTGATACAAAGCAGCAAGTTCAGCCTCAGGGCCCGACCTAATTCACAGCTGTGAAAACCGCATCGCTTTTCTCCTGTAATCCATACCATGCAGTGAAACAGCGGTAGAAAACTTTACATTGAGATGGCAGAGTCACGCCCTTCTGCCGCTTTTGCCACGCGTTCTTGGTTCGAGACCAGCTAGCTTGCAGGGCCTGAATTGAACCCGTTTTTCGGCCGAGCACCGAGTGCGTTTGCAGTGGAAAAACCGCTAAACGGTTCAAATGCTGGCACCGGCACCCCGTCGGTGGAAAAGAGGCCTTTGACATGCTGCTTTTTCAGTGGTTCAAGCCGCTACCATCCTCCTCTAGGTAATCACTTTATTCATCACAGGTTAATTGTGCATGCAATCAGTAAAGCTAATGATTGACTTTAAGATCGCCCTCTTTGGATGATTAGGCAAAATACTTAATAAACAAACAGTCGACATGCCTAGCTACAAAAAGCTTTAATTTCATCACAATAATCTACCACCCTTAGCCTAGCCAAAGAGCAAGTATTAGACTAATAGACACACAGCAGCAATGGCCTTCTATTTCAGAGGTAGGATTGAATTTTACAGCGGGGGTTAAATGAAAGTATGCACAGTCTGCCCGTCAACACATGCAAGAGCCTGATGGGCAAAAACATGACATCATATGACATGAAGAAGAAAACCTAAAAATTTCCCCACTTTTTAAATGAAGGTCAAATTTGAATTAAAAGTGACAGGTAAGGTATCAAAAAGTCCAAACATAACCTTTCAAACACCTTTAAGCTCTAAAAGTTCACGTTTATATTTTCTGCAGTAAATCTATATTTCAATGACAGCTTATTTCTCTTGGGGAATGCAAATGCTGGAAAGTCTCAATTAAAGACAGTGCAAAAAAAAGAAAAGAAAAAAGGTTAACTACATCTTATAGTTCAAATTGCAGCTGTAGTACAAGCAGAAACAACAGCTGTAAAAAAAAACTTAAATACATGTCATTATCCTGGTGCTTAATTTCAGATGCTGATTGGCTACTTTACAAGGTCAGAGAAATCAATGCAAACCACAGGCTGTGTGTGTGTGTGTGTGTGTGTGCGTGTGTGTGCGCGCGCGCTGTGATGCTAATAAGCAGCAATGATCCAAATGTTTAGCTGCAGCTGACATTCAAAGTAAATGCCAGCTGTCAGCTCTGGGTGAAAGCATTATTTGGATTCCCAGAAAGCTTTTCTTTTTCTCTCCTTAGGTTATTTGTGGTGTAAATACAGGATTCTAGAATCATGCCCATAATTTAGAGTATTTTGGTTTTGGTAAATTAAATGTTCACAAATCAACAGAAATAAACCACCTCAAGTTTGCTTATACATATTCAAAAACAACACAAGCATAGCAAGCGATGGCCATTTGTACTCACACATGCCGTTGGGAGCTCCAGGGTGGCGTGGGGGCATCATGGGAGGCATGCCACCAGGAGGAGGCCCAGCAGAAGGAGGGCCAGACATCATACGTCCGGGTATTGGCTGACCTGGTCCCATTGGTCCTGCAGTGTGGAAAGTATGAACAAGAGAAATCAGATCCATGGAGATCGGGTGGATACATGGTAACAGAAGATGGAGATTTAACAAAACCTCCATGTGCTGTTTCAAATCAGAAGCAAACATTTAGATGATTTTGTAGAGCAAAGTAAAAAGCATGTCATTTAATCCTCTCTGTCCCCTGTCTCTGAGAATACTTTGATGCAATTTGTCAATTCTGGGTCCAAATGTTCCACTGTTCCTTCGGTTCCCAACAGCAAACAAGCATCAAGAGTTAAAAGCTGTCCAAATTATTTTGGCGATAATAAAGTGATCCGTGCCGCTGCTCTCTCAGGTATTGCGACCAAGAGTAGAATAGCTAAGTAAGTTGGCATGTAAGATTACTTCTGCCAGAACATGGCATATCCATGAAAAACAAGAACATAGTTACTGGTATAACTTATACACGGGTACATATTTGACAAACTAAATGACAGCAAGGAATTTGCCACACAGTGCCAAGCTGCTGGGCTAACCTTTGGCTAATACAAACACAGCAAAAATGGCCACGTTTTCTAGAAGGGTCAGTCAGTAATGTGCAGAAACACAAATTACCAAGAGAGTGGTGATGGATTGACCTATTATTTGCTAACCTCACAATGTGAATGTTGTCATCTCAAATTATTTGCTACCAAAATGAATGACTTTGGGCTTCATGCAGAAGTCATGGCTTTGCTAGATGGCCATTCACCTTTCTTGAACCATCAAAACTCTGGTATCTGGGACACTGTGAGCAATAGCCTGTTTAAAAACCTGATTATAAGGTGTCCTACACAACCACAAAATTGTGAAATAAACACTTCTTTAGCATTAAGGAATATTAAAAACAATTAAAAACAAAAAAAGTACTGTACTTTAACAGAGCACAATGAAAACACGAGCGCCTGAGCCACTGCAGAGTATTATCAGCGGGTCAATGTGTAATCAAGCGGGCTGCCAAAATCAAAAGCTGGATTATATGGTTGAGTTCCTTGTCATGGTATTATGTATATCAATATCGGACATGGCAAAGGTGTGAAATAAACCTCAGTGATATTAAAGGTCACAAACTGTTAATACTGCTGAAATTCTTTCCATATAAAAATGCTTATATTCCACAATACTTCACAGAGCACTCCCACAGCCTTGTAATCCTGTTTAAAGGGGGTCTCAAGCTCTGTGTCACTGTGAGCAATGTTTCCCCCCCCCTACCTTACCTGTCTGTCCTGGGTGGTGAGGAGCCATTGGGTGATGGCCCATTGGGGGGTAGCCAGGGTGCATTGCAGCGCCAGGTGGGGGACCTCCGTGGTGGGGTGGGGGGTGCTCCATGGTGGGGAGGAGGTCCTCCGTGATGTGGTGGGGGTCCTCCCGGGTGCATGCCTGGTGGAGGGGGCCCAGAGTGTGGTCCAGCCCCAGGCCCCTGTCCTTGAGCCTGGGCGGCTGCAGCAGCAGCGGCGGCGGCCGCTTGCTGCTCCATCTGTTGCCTCGCCTTCATTTCGGCGTATTTGAGCTGCTCCATGTGGAACGCCTGACGCTCGGTAAGCAGCTGCTGCCTCTGAAGCTCCAACTGCATAAAGATGCAGAAACCATAAAGGAAGACGATTTGAAGATATTTGTAATACCAATACTAACAAAAACTGGCTGGTAACATTTTTCATTGCATTATCCCCTGATCACGTATGCTTTATGCAAAAAAACGTACACTGACAAATGCAGGCCTGCATATTTTACAGGGCAGAACTTAATACCATGGCTAAGTTGTGTTTTCTCAGACACAGGCTTGCTCGGGACAGGCCACTCATTTTTTTTAAGCTTTTTTCATTTTTATAATTGTTTATCTATCCGAGAGGACACTATTTGAGGTTGCTTTGCTGCTATCTCTTTAAAGGTGAAAAATCTCTGTTCGCTAAACTCTCATGTTTACATTTTGTGCAACTGAGCAGGTCGCTGTTTTGGTGTTTCTTGATATCAATCGGGTTGTCTGTTGTCGACAGCGGAGCTAAAAACACTGAAAAGCAGAGAGCGTTCTGCTGTCCCTTTGGATAACCTGCTGAGCTCACCACACACATTTAGTATGTTGATGAGGTTGGATCCACAGCAGCATCAGGTGGACGCCAAAATGCAGAAGATTACTCATGAAGCTAAAAAGAAATAAACGACTAGCTCCATGACAAAAATCAGAACAAGAGAGGAACAGGTCTGTTCATGTCCTCCTGCAAAGCATGCACGGGCCTGCGAAGCCTTAGACTTTGAAAAGGGCCTGCCTTGTGTTTCTTTGTTTTTGGAGAGGCTCAGTGTTTTACAGCTTATGGCAGGAGCAGCGGCAGGAGCGGGTTGGTTTCTCTCCAGTCCTCAGAAAGCCTCTTTAACCAGACTCCTTTTCATGCAGCGTTTACAGCTGTGAAACTGGGCTTCACTCCCAATGCCGCCACCATGAAAACGCAGTTTTACACTTTCACAAGCGTCTCCAGGGATTGTGCAGAGACAGAACACACACAAACAAGATCTGAGAGGCATTCATTTGCTCTGTCGGGGCAGGTAACAGTTTCACTCGCCTCACTGAACAACTGCTCTGCTTTGGAAAAAATTTTTCCCCCTCACAGAATTAATGCTTTGTCTCTCTTTCAATCTCTGTGGAAGACTAGGGCAAGTAAGGACAAACCTTTAGAGTGGGCAAGATCTACTGATAAACTAAATATTTACTACATACTCATGTCAATATCGCAACCAAAGTAGCAAGCCTGTTAAATGTGCTTAATCCAAATGAAATAGTTCCCTTTCTTTTTGATTTAAAATGTTTTATTGTTTTTAAACAGCCTAATTAATTAAAATACTTCTAACAAGTAAGGACATTTGTATGTTTTCTAATAAACTATATAGAGGTGGAGTGCAGTAGTCACGATCCACCTGAAAACCTCTTCAAGTATCAACATTTGGCCCACCTGAAAATGTCAGTTCTGCTCTAAATTTGGGAGTAGCTATAAATCAAACATTCAACTTTAGCTCAATATTTTCAGCCATTTAGAGCGAAATGTGTTATTTTATAATAACTATTTAGCAGCGCGTCTATGAGTATGAACAAGTTAAATATAAAGTGAAATTTAAGTGAAGTTTAGAACCACCCTCGCTGCGGAGAGCCACACAAAAGTGAAAATACACACTTTCCAAGAAACCACACTGATGCCAGGTTAAAATGGAGCGTAAAGAAAAATAAGAGTTTTTGGATGATTTTCGAAAAAATAAAATAAATTAAAAAAAATCCAAGTACATCAAGTCATCTGAAAAGAAAACTGAAATATAAATGCTCAGATCTGAGTGTCTATGAGTTAAAAATGCTATCAACTTTTGACACAAAGGTCCAGCAGTTGTTTCTGCCTCACCCTGAATATAATCATATTATGCATACATTGTTGCTACAGCTAACTGTTCTCACACTTCTCTGAAAAGGCTGGCCAAACTATGAAACACAGTCACAGTGCATAACCGGAAAGTGTAGCATTATGTGTGCGAGATTTTCACAGCGGTGAGAATGAAAGAATTCTTGGCTCTGTGGTGTAGTGGTTAACACATTTGCCACACGCAAAAGAGCCCAGTTCAAGCCTGGGAGGAGACACAAACGCAACCTTAAGCCTCCACTACACTTTGAGCATCTGACAGTCTGTTCAGGTCTGACGGCGTCCACATGTCTGCCCGTTCTTTATAACTGCATGGACTCGACTGCAGAGAATTCACATTATAATTCAACAACTATGCATGCGCCCCAGGTGGCGGACTTCAAAGAAGTATAACAGAAATGAGTGCTCGTCCATTGGGTCTCCAGGAGTATGATCAAGGCATTAGGGTCACAAGCTAGTCTACTTCTCATGCCAGTCCAGAGCCCAGATAAATGGGATGGCTGTATCAGGAATAAAATGGCATAAAATCTGTGCCAAACCAAGCATGTAGATCCATCCACTGCGATGACCTCTTGGGAAATAAGGGAGCAACTGAAAGTACCCTGTGACTAAAAACATTCTCCTTTTGATTTTAAGTTAATACTTTTTATTAGTTAATATGCATGTAAGTTTTAAAAAAAATACTTTTTAAAGATCTGTAGACACCCTGTCTGAGATGTGAGTAGTTTGTCGATGTGTCTTTCAAATAGCTAAATTTCCACATTAGAAAGTGTGCTTGACTAAGTGCCGGATGAACTTCTGTTAACAGCTTGCCTTCATTATTGAAAACTATAGCTGTGAGCCTTTAATGAGCATTAGAGAATGTGAGTGCATGCATTAACGGAAAGTGCACTGTGCAGGGTCCCGTTGGCCAATACAATACAACAATGTATTTAAGTCTTCCTGACTTACAGCCTCTTTCTCACGGTCCATGATGGTCTCAAGCTCCTCAAAGTGCCTCAGTTTGATCTCCAGTTTCTTCATCTGGGTCTCCACCAGCAGAGCAACCAAGGACTTGATCTTCCTCTCCTCTACTGCTGCCAAATGCTAAAAGGAAGGCAATGAGCTGGTGGTTAGTATCTAATCAATGTCAAATGACCATTTCCAGCCTTTTACTAATTTAACAATTCCTAAAAAACATTCAGGATTCCATATGCATTCATCTGTGGGGAGAGCAAAAGGTAACAAAAGTAACAGAGTGTTAAAGTTAAAGTTGTTCCATGTGTTTGCTATTGCAGTCCTGCTGCCTCACCTTGGCCTTTGTGGCAGCAGATGCTAAGGCAGCAGCGGCTGCAGTGGCAATGTTTCCCTCTCCGATGTCATGCTCCAGCTTCTTCCTCTTGTCCTCTCCCTCCTCTGTAGGGGTCTTCTCCTCCTTATCCTTCTCCTGCTCCGAAGAAGACGTTTCCATGGCCTCCTCTTTGTCTTTGTCTGATGGAGGAAAAGAATTTAAAAACTGATGAGTATTTCCTCCTTCCTGAGTAAGTCCTCAAGCACTTTTGTACAGACTTTTTTAAGAATGTGTGTGCTGATTGCTATGAATACGATTGGCAAATTAAATAATAACACCAATTTGATTATTGATAATCTAATGAAGATAATTAGATGATCTAATCAGATCAGGATCATCAATTAGAACTAGAAGCTTTAAATACAATATAAAGATTCTAGCTGCATGCCTTTGACATGGATCTGTAGTTTCACTTTGACATAAACCTTAGTGTTACCTGCTTGAGCTGTTTTAGCCTCCCCACCCTCTTCGTTCTCTTCTTCACGCTCTGATGCCTCCGCTCCTTCCTTCTTCACCTTTTCTGTTGCTTCTGTCTTGTCACTCTTCTCTGCAGACTCACTTGGCTTCTCAGCCTCATCCTTTAACTCACCCTAAAGGTCAAAGACAGACAAAAATGGTAGGAGTGCAACCACAGCGAAAAAACAACAAAACAGAACCCAAAACAAAATAATAACTGTGCCGCAAGTCTTCTGCCTATAGATTTTAGAAATAAGTGAGGTTCAATGCAGCGAGCTGCTTAAACGTAGGATTCAGCAAACAAAACTATGAATAAAGGAAAATCATGAGTGATGTCAAATAGTGGTAGAAATTGAACAAATGGTACAAAATACAGCAGGTTAATAAGACTTTTCAGCTAGTAAATGCTTTAATGCTCAGAGCGCACTCAAAAATGGATCAAATCTTGACCTTGTTCACTTGTCCCCCCCCCCAGTCACTGATTTGCAGAGTGCCTATCACCGGTTAATGGATAATAATGAGTAAGTCATCAGCCACTGAAGCACATTCACCCGCTGGGCCTTTTTCAAAGTGCCAGACAAGGGCAAAAAATAAATTAAGTGGAAAATCAAAGTTCAACACCACGTGCGAGAAGGGTCAAGTGACGCGGCTATCAATGGAATAACTGGCAATAGTCGTTTTACATTTTGTTTTGTTTTTTTAATCTGAAAAGATATTAAGTCCTATAAATGAACCATAGACCATTCAGAGGTACAGTGTGACAAAAGAAAAAAAAAGTGATACATACTCATCACACCAGTTGCATTGTGGGTCCATCTTTCTGTACTGTGAGACCCACATGACACTGTTAAACATGCTAGCCTGTCTACAGATCCTTCAGGGAGTGAGTAAACTGGATGATGACTTTTTTTTTTTAACTCATGAGCCAATCATGATCAACTGATCTGGCTGGTGATAAAAAGTTTTCCCAATTTTTTTTGAAATTCACACGCTCTAAAGATAACCTGAGATATAAGCCAAAAGAATGGAGGATCCTGCAGCAGCTCCTGACTAATACAACAACTATTTTTTAAATAGAACATACAAACATATACTTCTTTCATATTTTATACTGATCAGCTGTTTGTGTGACACCTCACAGATTAATTTAATAAAATGTAAAAAGATTAATTTTGTGAATTAGGACTGTGTCGAAGGACAATGACGCCGGGGATCGACAATGGTCAAAATGACCAGTGACACCAAGATCTCATATCCTCAACGACGCACGGACTTAATAGAATTATTGAGATTCATATTAAAAACCTTTACCTCAACACGGGATGGGATCATGTTGCATCTCTCCATAACCGACACTTCCAACACAGACTTGTCTGGGAGTGAACTCTCAAACAAGTCCATGCCCAGACTTCTGCAGGGTTTGAAATTACTTTGTGTGTGGAGTGGCAACACTGATCCATCATCATCAAATGACAGAAGGACATTACTGACCCGAGTTCTAAATTATAAATTTAAGTCATAGTGCAACTGCATTTCATTTGTCTCGTCTTCTCATTTTGGCAGCACAAAGTGTGTTATGGAGGGTGGACAGCACTACCGCAACGTGTGGACATTAACCTCCTCTGCTGCCCCAGCAGCAATGCTATTGGTCATCGGCAATGTAACAGGGATGTTTGAACTATGGAGAAATCTTTCAACTCTACTGTCATTCACCATTAAGACTAAAACCATACAGAAATGAACAGCCCTTACCATGTCATGTAGTAATAACGTAAATGAAGGCAAGTCTGAAATTATGTAATTTCAATGAAAGACCTAAACACCGAATTAATTCATTATCTGTATAGCCAAAGTTTGATATTTTAATCAGTCCTGGATATTTAAGGTGTGCACCATAGCATGCCTAAACCTTTGTTACCACGACTGAAAAATCACGCTTGCACATCACTGTGTACAGCGCAACTTGCAGCTACCTTTATGCATGGGAAATTTCCACCAGCAATCAGCTGATGCTGAATGAGCATACGAACATGTATCCATAGGGTGGGGGTGGTGCTTTGTAATAAGCCTATGGGACCCCCAGCCTTTGCCTCACACTATGCACCCAGCTGTTGGGAAAATTCACTCTCCTCCCCTAAAACTGAGGAGTGTGACTTTTCACTCACCTGCAAAATATATAAATCCAGGACTGTGTAATGTGATTTACTGACAATCAGTCCGACCTTTTAATAAGTAGGAGATTTATTCTAACGTCTATTCATAACTGTGAGCCAGGCTGCTCGAAAACGGGGTTTTCCTATAGGACAATGAAAATCTGAAAATGCCTGAACGATGATCTCACCTTGTCAACCTGCTGGGAGTCTGTGTCCGTTTCCATCTTTTCTGACTCCGTGGTTTCTGTAAAGGACAGTGACTCAGAAAAATCAGTCACAGACAGAATAAAACTCACAAAGGTGGTCAGTGATATATATATTTTATTTAATACACCCTTAATTTGTATGGATATTATCAATATTTGAGATATGGCTGTAACTGAGTAATGCAGCAGCAATATATACCATCCTGTCTGGAGTAAAATGGACTTATTGATTCACTGACAAACACCATCAAAAAGAAGGGTTTGACATAAAGATGTTAAGGTTGAAAGCATTTTAAATGAACGGGGCCACAGGAAATGATGTTAAGTGTTACACACACACACGTGACCAGCTGAATACATGCGTATGGCTGAGTGTTAAACCATGTCACGAGTACACTTGAGCGTATGTTAAGAGTCTGAATATTGATTGCGTGACAGTCAAGTGCTTTAGGCCAAGGGAGGCATGGAACACATTTAAACTTATT
Organism: Pterophyllum scalare; assembly: GCA_024447675.2. Taxonomy (NCBI): domain Eukaryota; kingdom Metazoa; phylum Chordata; class Actinopteri; order Cichliformes; family Cichlidae; genus Pterophyllum; species Pterophyllum scalare. Next base: position 72,023 of record JAMQGT020002129.1, on the reverse strand, counting down.
GATTACAACTGTAGTTCAAGAGGGCATCAATTCTTAACACGCGATTGCTATTGAGTAGTGTGTGTGTGTGTTTGGGGGGGGGGGTAATAGAGCATTTTCAAGACAGCACAAATAGAGAGAAAATGATGAGAACACAGTAGAGCGTGGTGACCCAGTTTTCTGTTGCACCTCCTCCCACTGCGCTGCCCCATTTGCAACCAAAGCTTTAATCCACTGGTTACCATGGCAGTGTACACACAAAAACCACAATATTTTACAATGTCTTTACTGCTCCATACCCTGCTGAGAAACAGACAGAAATGAGCCAAAAGCTGAATACAAGACATCACCATCATTCTTTAGCCTTGACCAGCAATTTACACCTGAGTGAACATCCCTCCCTACTGAAATAACTTCCTCATGACACACCGGCAGTCCATCACAAAACTACCAAACCTCAGCAAAGACACACGATTCTTTTAGATGATAACTCTCTTTCCCCAGTCAGACATGCTTCAGGCATGACATAAATATGTTTAAGACTTTCCAGGGTGCTTTGGACACATCCATACAAATGATACTCACCAGTCTTTTCTGGCTCGTCAGGGGCAGTTCCAGCGATGCCGCTGCTCTCCAGGCCGAAGGCGGGGTCCACCTTCCCAGTGGTCCTGGCCGCCTCCTGCACCTTCTTCACATGAGCCTCCACCAGACTCAGCTGGCACCTCTTCACGCACACGACGAGAACTCCTCTGCATACAAAGAGCAGACATTTTTTTTCCTTTAGTTTCACACCTACTGATAGAAATATGACAATTAATTATATCATAGTGTGTCCAGACAAGTGCCTTGTATTATATTCCCAAGGATGCCTAGTGGGCTGTGCAGCTCATGTTTATTCCCTACAATTTAAAAGTAGCATTTTTTTAGTGTTTTATGTGATCTCATTAATCTCTTGGCTTTCTGTGTTTAGTAAGTTTCAAAAAAGCAGAAATAACAGTGTTTATGTTACCCTGCAGTTTATGGCTTTTCTCCCCTCCCTCCATCAGTTCTCACCTAGCGCTGCCTTTGCAGCAGCAGATGCTACTCTGGGGTCAACAACAGAAGCCAGGAAGGCCACTGTGCTCATGACAGGGTTTCCGGACTGGCTGAAGGGTATGGGCTGGTAAGCAAGAGGACCGAGAGTAGCCTCAGTACTCTCCAGATATGGATCTTCAATGGGCAATCGCAGGAAGTGCAGGATGCACTCATCTTGGGTGCGAGAACCAACATGCTCTGACACTTTGTTCCAGTCATCTTTATACATCTCTAGGGCCTAGAAGTAGGAGAGAGGAGTTATAATACAAGTCTTAGTCATAATACCCTTTATGTGTTTCGGGGGGGGGAAGTGAAGAGCGCGAGAGCGCAGTCAGAGATCAGAGAGGTATAAGGCACTTCTACTCCTTGCATTCCCATGAACACTCCACCGAGGAAAGGAAAAAGGCAGAGGGAGTTTAGGAAATAAGGTATTTAATAGCAGAAGAGAAAGCCAGACAACATTAAATGAACCAAGATTTATCATTCAAGGAAGCATATAAAGTCTGATAAAAGAATTAAGAGAAGGGGACAAAGGCAAAAACAAAGGGGAAATATAATACCAGAAAAAAAGGGTAGGAGGCAATTTAGAAAGAGAGATGGAGTACAATAACCATCTTTTGTTTCCATCACTATTTTTTGGATTGGGCTGTAAGGAAGGAGCTTCAGTGATCATCAGCAAAACATCTGCACAGTTTTTTTGTTTTGTTTTTTTAAACAGGAAGCTCCTCTCTTCAGTCCTTTAAGCCTCACCTCCAGTAGCAGTAAAGTCTCCTGCTCAGTCCATTCTCTGGTGGTGCTGGCCACTTTACCCTGAAAAACCAACAGACATTTCATTGTCTTCAACTGTATCACACCAGCTCACAGGGAACGTTACAGCTCTAAATGTGAAAATAAATTTAGGATATTGAACAAGTTCCCACCTTGTATGTTTTTCTTGTCGTAGAGGTCAGAGCGAAGGCCAAAGTTCTGCAGGTCGATGGGCTTGTCTTTGCCTTTGTCTGCAAAATTGGGCATTGGCTGTGGAGGAGGAATCTGGAAAGAATAAAATGACGACACATTAGCCGACCATCTTTATGCAGATCTGTTTCTATGCAGTAGGTTTGTGTGAGCAGTGCTTTACAAATGAAGCTCATCGTGGAAATGGCACAAGGATATGATGGAGAGAATCCAGAGAAAAACAACACCTGTGATTTTTGTCTTTATCATTTCAATCTGTTGTCGTTTAACATCTTAGTCAAAGTTAATATCTTTTGGGGTTGAGTGTTAGCCAGAAATCAAAGATTCTTCAGGAACTTGCCCTAAATTTGGTGTAACAACCCGTTTTTCGTGTTTAGCCGTAACATTCAGGGTGGCATTAAAAGCTGCTCTGAAGTACCCATTACTCAGAAAGGTATTTTTTTAACCCCATTTCAACATCCTGTTGTTTAAAACTCACTCACTCCTTCCCTCTTTAAGTTGTCCTTACCGGTTGGAGCAATAAATGGTACCTAACCAAGTAGATGATAACAGTTCCCCTATGTATTGCTTGCACTAGGCCAGGAGCATTGAAGTTTCATCATCCACACAACTCTTTTTTTTTTTTTGACTGACCTACTTTCAGATTCTTGAAAATGCTTTCTTTTACTCAAACACAAATCACACAAAACATGGAAATTCAACACCTCATGTAGCAATGATGTGTGAGTTAACTCATATATTTATCTTGTTATCTCTCAATCGGCTCAACTCCTCTTATCTGTTTTGTGCATGCTTATCTTTGTGTGTGAGTGTGTATGAATGGCACACACGCATGTGTATTTTTTCATGATTGGAGTGCTACAGATAGATTTCACATCTCCCAAAAATAGCAGCCATCGCTGATTTCAGCAGCCGTAACAGTCAGCTTTACACAAGGCACCAAAGCCTTTAGAGCCGTCTCACAAGTCTTTGGAAGGACATGTGAAGAGAGTCGCAGGGGGGTGAGCTTATGTAGAAGACTGACTGCTAAATTGTGGCTCTGTGAAACAAGGGGACCTTTAATAAACATAGCTAATTTCATATTCACTCTCCTACCCCTGGGGGTCCTAAGGGCTCTCTCCCTGAACGCCAAAACAGACATATGCACTCCGATTTTTTTGGCGATTCAAGGTCATCCTTCACAGATTTGAGTTTGAATGTTAAATGTAAGTGAACTGTACTTTAATATGAACTAAGATTGCATAGCATGGCATTTATGTGCAAAGCTGTATATAGGCTATTGTAATTTCCACCAGAAAAGCAGTACTGCTGGCACAATGGTCTTGATGGAATATCACTGAGATAATGATGTAAAGATGGGGTAGCTGGTTTATTGTTGACTCTCTAAAGCTTGGACTCGTTCAAGAATGCCCTCCATACGAAGTCAGTGAGGATTAAATGGCTGTTTTGTTTTGTGCTTTTGATCGTGACCCTTCAAGGGTATTTTTAAAACAATATGATCTTTCTACTCATGTGCAGTGGGGTCTTGCAGCGCATGACCATGCACATGTAGTGAATACAATAGTGGCTCCCTCTGCCTGCGTGAGCCAGAACTGCCCTTTCTTGCCTCTCTTGGATTAGAAGTATGCAGAAACACGCTCAGGAGTTGTTCACTTTTCCTCTTCAGTGACCTTGACTGCCTAAAGCCCCAGGGTCTTGGGTTGGCAGAGAGCTGGATTGGTAGAACCTCGCCAAAAGAGAGAGGCAAGCCAAAGTCTCTCTCTCTCTCTCTCTCTCTCTCTCTGTCACTCCTCTCACTCTCACTCTTGCTCTTTTTTCTGCCACCCACTTCCCTCCACAAGTACAAAGGCTGTTGCTATAGCAATGAAACATGCTAGAAATGTGCTCAATCTCACTTTTAGCCTCTCAGCCATATTAGCATATGATCCATATCAATTCTATCTTTACTTCTATCCTACGTGCATGCACACATTGCTCATCAGGCAAAACCCGGGATCCATTCGTGTGTGTGGGTCCTCCTATTTAGGTGCAGATTGTTCATCTCTGTGCACATGCTGAAGTGTCAGGAGAAAAATGAAAAATACATGTGCCGTGGGATTACTGCAAAGCTTATGTGTGCTGTTCCCTGCAGGTTCTCTCAATGCTTTGACCCCTTGTTTTATCTATTTTATCTCCTGGAGTTTGAGTGTGGACTTGGCATCAGACCTTCTTTCTGTCCTGTAAGTCTTTCACTTGAGCTCTCGCAGTTGTGCCTGTGTAAGCATTTATTATTTAGTCTATTGATCTGAGCATTTAGGTTAACTTCACTGCCCTGCTGGCTGTGCTGAAAACTTTTACACAGAGCAGTTTCAATTAGAAACACAATCCTATCACTGTTCATCTCGTATTTTATTGGCTCTAAGTCCAGAATTTTATGCGCGATAGATTTTGCTTCAGTGTTTCAAAAAAAGTCATATTTTAAAATGCGCAATGAAGCTAAACTACACAGATAATTTTGGCATTGTTTTGAATGGAACAACTTAATTTTCTGCTGAGCCGCTTCCCTCCAAGCTGCCTCACTACTTTCTCACTTTGTCTCCTTGCTTGTCCATCTTCTCGATAAACAGAGAGCACCAAAGGTGTTGTTTACTTTCTTTAATTTTTCTTCCAGCAGATGAGTCAGCTATTAGCATATTCTCTTCATTATGGAAAGGATGTGCATGGGCCATCTGAGTGTCACAATGCCTGAGCATTATTAAAACCCTCTCAGGGGATACCTGAGGCATTTAAGCCTCATTTAGCATATGCCATTTCTCATCTCTCCCTGCTGTCATTCTGAAGGCCGTACTCTATTTCAATTTAGGCTCAAACTACTGATGGCCTGAGATGTTTTCAGTTTCTGAGCTCTCCCTATCCATTACTGTCTCTCCCATCTTTCACCTCCTTCCTTCAATCTTTCTCCCCTCCAGTGATCCACTTCCCTCTCTTCACTCTGAGCAAATCTGCAATCTATAATTTTGCAGCTGACTAGGAAGCAAAGTGGTGAAAATTGTTAGTTATTGGAACAGTTGGGGAGATGGCAATAAGATAGGACCCTGTAAGGCACTTCCTGCTTACTGGCGCTGGTGTGACACCTAGACCTATAGTGTCATGTACAGTAGAAGTGGGACAAGATGGACTCCAGTTTACAGTTTGAACCACCTGATGACAACTTTTTATATAGCTCATTTTAGTCACAGACACAAATTTGAAAAAACTGAAGCCTTTACAGTGCAGTAAAATTATGCATTTTGAGTTTCAGAAAGCGCTGAATACAGTGCCTTCCATAGTGTTTGGGACAAAGACACATTTTTTTGTAGTTTTGTCTCTATGCTAACATTTTTTAGGTGGTAGGGACTTTGAAAATAGACATTGCTACTCATGCAGCTCTCCCTTTCATTCTGATTTTCCTTTTTTCTAGATTTCTGGAATTTTAAATAGATGCTAAAACAGGGGAAATGGTGAAAATGTTAAAGGGACAATGTCATATAATAGAACTATCAAATTAAATACCTTTATCCAAATATTCACGAATACTCAAGCATTACTACTCTGCTTTACAGGCGTAACTCTACAACAGTCTACCTTCTTCCAACTTAGTCTAAGTGTCCTTAGATGTTATGTACTAATATTAAACTTGCTAAATCAAATACTCTGCCACATCTGTAGAATTAACAGAAATGGCTGCTTGCAAATACACAGCAAAAAGACAGCTTGCTCTGTTTTTCCAATGTTTTGAGCTGAAACAGAATGCTTTTTTTTTTAATTATTATTTTTTTGTGGTAGGCAATGTAGAAATTATTGACATTCTTGAGTTTTCCAGCCAACAGTTTGAATAAAAATCCCCGAGCATGTTCAGCTTCTTTGCTTGTTCACTCTCGGGCCAAAATAAACGAGTCTATTCAACATGTCTAATTGTTTTCAGAGCTGAATTCAAGCTTGGCTTTTATAATAGGGCTTATCACAGCAGATGGTAAACAACCTGAAGGTACAATGTCTTTGGCAAATGTAGTTGCAGCTTGAGGTTACACCGTGAGCATTATAGTGTTTAACTTTCAACTAAACCTGCATGCACCTGTTCATGCGAGTCCAGTACGTTTGAGTTAGCTTACTTAGGACAGGTGTGGCATTAAGAATAATTATTAATAATAAAAGATTATTAGCAATTACTAATAGTTAAATATGATTAAAAAAAATTTCCAAAGACTGTCTTAAAGCAATATTCACATGATAAATTGAGTCACGGTTTAGTTGCACCTTTTAGGAACAAATCTAAAACCCAGCATGAAAAATGGATCTTACATTAATATTACAAAAGACAAACAAACAAACAAACAAAAATAAACAACTGCAGCTCATCTTTCAGTTTTAATTTTGAATAGTTATGTCATGTTTTGCAGAAGATTCCACAACAGGCAAGAGTCATAAAATGTAAACATCTAATTAGGTTGTCCACAAGCAGAGTATAACAAAATCCAAATACTAGCAGGGAGCACAATAGGGAGATAAACAAGGACACCACAACTAATGACAAGGGGAAACTGAAGCTTTCTATACACAGACATGACACAGAGGGCAGTCAGGGGGACTGAAAACATCTGGTTAACAAGAGACAGATGAAACTAATCAGGATGAGGAGACCAGGGTAGGGTAATCCTAAGGCAAGGAACATACAGTCCCAATTCCAATAAACAGGAGCTGAAACAAAGAACAAGTTTATTCTTAGTTTATTGTTATACCAGTCCATTTTGGTAATAAGTTTAACACAAAACAATCATCAGATGAAACATGCATTCCCTTAGTCACTCAAACTGTACTGTAGCTCTGGGCCCATGGGATCATTACTTCAGTAACTTCCTTTCTCATACAACCACTACAGCATTCCTAATTAATTGCGCATTGATTCATTGAAATTTGTAAAAAGTAAAGCTTGCATTGCCTGACCTTGCAACAGCTCAACAATCAAAGGCAGAGAAAGTGATGACACTGATGCAGAGAAACTGTCGTTTAATCAGGATAGAAGACTGATGAGAAGAGACAGAAGATTATTTCTCTCTCGTCTGTGTAGATGGATGTATGCGAGTTGTCTGAGAGGATGTATTGGTTTGGATAACTGGGCTCTGGGGCTTCTTCTCTCTTATTCAGCACATTATATGTGGCAGGCTTCAAGTAATATTTGCACACTGAAACAAATGGCACCCTAAGGTGTAAAAAGGAAAAGGTGTTCAAAGAAATATATAATAGATACCAGTTTGTAGTAGTAGCACACTGTACAAAATGTTTGAGCTGCAGACAGGAAGTAGTTATCAGGATTGTGCGTGCATAAATGCAGGTGGGATAGAGGAAGGCCTGCTGTTGGTGCTTGGAAAGTTAGCTAAGTTAGGATTGTGGAGGGAAGTGACAGGCCATATGTGTGGATGAGGAACAGGAGGCTGGAATGAAGACAGGACTGTGGATGTCAGATGCTGCGCAGGGAGAACAGACTGCACAGGCAGGGGGTCAGGAAAAAAAGGGTCTGAGTATAGAAGCAGGGGGGACTGAAGTGACAGGTCATTGGGCGTCTCATCTTCTATCCATCACACAGTCCCTTTGTGGTTCAATCAAACCACGAATGTCTTGACTGAATTTGACTGCAGGAGCACAGGTGAATGCGTAGTCATGCAGACACCTGTGCCCACTTGTGTATGCCACACAAAAATATCATCCAATCAAATGAGAAGACTTGCGTCTCTTGCTGAAACCTACTCACGTTCTTCACTATGCACATGTCATCTTAGGAACTGAATATTTCATAGTGGCTGCACTGTAATTTAGAGTGAAAATACATTTTCCAAACCCAGCCTTTAGGGAGACTTGATAGTCCAGAATTGTTCTGTAGCCATATTGTGCACAGAGATAAAATTAATTTCACAGCCCATTAGACTTACTTGAAAAGAAGCAGCCAGTAGACTCACAGTGGGACTACAACATCAAGAAAATTATAGTTTACAGTGCCACCAAATCCCAGCTCTGGCAGGTCACACAGTCATGGTGGCACAGTCATTAGACCCATGGTGCAGGTCCAGGGCTACTTCCTGGATACGCTAATGAGAGGGTGAACCAAGCTGTCGCTCTACCCCCTCCTTAGGCAAAGCTCCATGAGCTTATACAAATACTCCTTTTAGGTGGCATTTTGTGAGACGTCTCCCTGTGCCCTGTTTCCCCTTCTTTATTCTGGTGAAAGGTAAATCTGCTTCTCCGTATTCATAATACAGGACTGTAATTGGCTGGATTCTGATCAAATAGCTAAAACAGATTCTCTGGGGTCTTTCTTTCTTTCTTTTTTTCTTTCTTTCTTTCTTTCTTTCTTTCTTTCTTTCTTTCTTTCTTTCTTTCTTTCTTTCTTTCTTTCTTTCTTTCTTTCTTTCTTTCTTTCTTTCTTTCTTTCTTTCTTTCTTTCTTTCACTTTTCTCCTTCCTATTTCCCACTCTTCATTTCTCTTCATAGGCTGTCTTTCTCACTCCGCCTCACACATAATCCTCTCTGTCTGCCCTGTGTCTTGGCTTTAGCTTTTGCCTCAGTCAAACCTCAGCTCAAGGTCATTTTGTCAAGCCACAGTGGCTTCAATTTTTTATTATTTTTTTTAAAACAGTGCATCTTTCCTTCATGTGCCTATATAGTCTTTCTCATGCATACAGTTACCAGGTTACACATTTTGAGAGTTAATTTTATCCACTTTCCTATTTTTTATGTGCTTGTCTGCGTCAAACGTAGCTCCACTCTGATCTTTTATTTGGAATTCCATCATAGCAGACTTCCTTTTTCAAATTGGTTTTATTTATTTCTGTCCTCTGGGATCTTTCTTATCAGTCTTGCCTCTTATGCTGTTTCTCATTTGAGCCGGAAGTGCTGCTTTCGTGACACTGTGAGACATTGCAGCATTTTCATTTATAGGACACTCCAGCTGTTTCTGTACATGACTTTAATAAGATCAGCTATAAGGGCTTTTTATCATTTTTAAGGGCATACCCAACTGAGCCTGAATTCAAATTAATGCCTGAGCATGTCTAAAATACATTCTTGATTTATTGTTCTGTGTGCTGTGTGCTTAAAAGTCAGTATTTGCAGCTTGCTACTATCCTGAGAGCCTGCTAATATTTCGTAGTGGTTTATTGTGTTTATTGAAGGATTATGTTAACACGAGGGGGAAAGTGCAAATTAATTCATACATTTCATTTACCATCAACCAGACTGACTTAGACTGAGTGTTTATTTTATTTTATTTTATTTTATTTTATTTTTACAAATCTCATTTAGTGTGTGGAACCTGAAAGCATAGATCCATGCTGCCTTGTACCAACAGTTCAGGCTGCTGTTAGTGGTGTAATGGTGAGGCATTTTCTTGGCACACTTTGAGCCTCTTAGTACCAGTTGAGCATTGCCTAAATACCATAGCCTACCTGAGTATTCTTGCTGACCATGGCCATCCCTTTATAACCGCAGTGACAGTACTCAAATGACCTCTACAGTCATCAGATCTCAATCCAGTAGAGCACCTTTGGGATGTGGTGAAACGGCCAACAAATCTGAAGTAACTGTGTGATGCTATCATGTCAACATGGACTGAAATCCTCAAGGAATGTTTCCAGCACCTTGTTGAATCTATGCCATGAATAATCAAGGCAGTTTTGGTTAAAAATAAAATAGCTTACTACTCAAGAGAGGTCCACAAAGTTTTGTACACATATTCACTCAGTCCTTAAATGTTTATTAGTCCTAATGAATAGCTCAAAACCTTAATGAATTAATAGCTGCAGGCTGATACATGCTAGCCCAGAAATGTTTGGGTTTTTTTTAAATTCCACAGAGCCATCTGATCCCCTGACCTTTCCTCAAGCACCATCATGATGCTGACCTTTTTTGTTTTTAGACAAAATATCTCATCAACTACTGGATGGATTGTGGTAACATCTGGCAGACATTCTTTTCATTCTTATGAATTATAAATACTTTATTTCTTTTAGCTTTCTTTTTTCACCACTTTTCAGTCAATAACTTTGTCAGTGTAAAACCAACCTCACTATAACAATTCCATAAACTGAGACTTACAATACTATTTTTTTTTTTTTACTTACAATACTATTAATTTGTCACTGAAAAAAGTTGAACTATAAAAAGTCAGTTGTACTCTCTCTGCAGGACCTAGCATGCATATGCGTTGTGGTCTTAATGGGACCAGGCTCACCCACTTTTTCCGTTGACTAATCATCAAGGCTGAAGCTAGGCTAGACCCCACGTCTTGACTTTTTTCCAGTGTCCTTGAAACTACACTAGACAGACGGAGAGAGAGACCACCTCACTGCTCCACCTGCTGTCAGACAGGAAAAGAATGTACTCAGAAATCCGCAACATGAAACTACTGCAAATGCACAAACTAATGCATATGATTGCACCCATAAAAGTTGTATGTCAACATGATGTAGATGTTATATTCACCACAGTTTAAAATGATTTGTTGCCTTATTGATGACTGTAGGGAAAATCCTTTTCTGGCAATTAAACCGGTAAACAGCTGTACATTACTGGTAATATCCTTGGATCCTATAGATGCAGTCTTTAGAAAACCAAGTGTGTGTGTTTTGGGTGTGTTTTTTTTTCCAGGGGATAATTAGTCAAAAGTAGACAACCTGAGATGTTTCCAAGGCAGCTTAAGTAAAGGCCTGACAGGAAACTTTTCCAGCACATCAGAGAAAAATGTCATATTTGGATATCAACCCTTAAAATCAAAGAGAAATGGTTTATTTTTAGTCTTATCATTTTGAAATGACATTTAAAAACAAATGGAAAGAACTCTGTAGAGGAAGGAGATATGTGCAATCCTCTATAGACTAAATCATAGGTCGTGTTTTGAGTTTCTCGGCTGGAAGCAACGTGATGCACCACTTTTGTTGAAGCTTCTTCTTAACCCTCGGCTGTATGAAGCAAGATCACGGCCCTTTCCTCTGTGCTCTGAAAAGGCGTCATTGGTAGTGTAGGAAATCAGTAAAATGGATGAGCTAATGGAGTACGCACAGCAGATGTTTGACATATCAAAATAGTAAATATGCAGAGTTCATCATAACTGCTGGGTTGACGTGGGAATTACAAATGCATGATAAAGTGCAATGATGCCGAATTTCTTTTTGCACTCGTCCTTGTTGTGATTAGTGCTTGAATCTGGGCACCGCAGTTCTCTCACAGTGACATACAGCTGTATGGGCTTAAGTATGTCTGAGCCACACTGTTAGTGAGTGTGTGCACGTGCCTGTGCCATCTCAGCTCAGAAACAGACACATGCAAATTATGGTTTGGTACTTATAGTTATATTTATTTTGCTTTCTAGAGTTGTGTGTGCATATTTAGGTGTGGTGTCTGTTTTTCCTTGGCTAAGTGACACAGGCATATGGTATGTGGGTGTTTGGCAGATGCTTGTAATGACTGCTTAGCATTGCATTCGCATGTTTTCACAAGAGATTCAGATTGCTACCAAGGGCAGTTTACTGTTTTTTGTTTTGTTTTGTTTGCAGCTGTGAGCTCACAGGGTGCCCTTGGTGTCCTGTAAAATGTGAGGTGTAGTGAAAAGAAAAATCTGGGCTACTGAGAAAATGGGGTGGCAGAGGTTAAATATTTTTGGTGGGGTTGGAGGGGTGATAAATATGCAACAAATAAAATAAAACAAAAGAAACTACACTGTGTTAACCCCTTTCATTTGAGGTCATGAGGTGTTTTGTACAGTCTGGGAATAATCACTCACGCAGTCACCTGTCTAAAGGCTCAGTCACACTAGGTTAAAAATAGGACCACATGCTCCTTGTGACTAGGAAAAATCTGTAGTTGCCTGGTGATTGCACTGAATTTTTTCACATTCAGCAACAGATTGCAAGTAGTTGCTGCAACCAACTGGTTGCCCAGAGGTTGAACTTATAACACTGTCAACCTGTAAGTGACCACTTTTGAATGCAAGATGATTGCACAGTTTGCCTGGTGGGAGGCAGCCTGTGTCAAAACAATCCAAGTCTGAGTCGGACTGAAAGCAATCAATTTCAGATAGATAGGTGAACAAGAAAATGCCAACTAATTCAACGCAGACAGATTCCCAACATGTTTCGGTCAAACTAAGTCAGTCTGCACTCATGAACACAATTTGTCTTAGACACGTCAATTTGCAGTCAGGGACTCGACTCAGCTGGTTGTATTGTGGTTATATTCCTACATAAAACCAAGTTGCCGAGCACCTATGCCATTTTTTAGTTAAATTGCTGTCCTGCAGCAACTATACCACTATGTGTGAAAAAATTTCTGTTTCAGATCTATGAGGTTCTGGCTGGACTCTGAATGTAAGCAGTTAATGTGAATTTCTGTGCACGTAAACAGCAATAGATTTGCAAAAGAGGACAGCAGATTTGTTGATTTATAACAGTTAATCGCCTAGTTAGCACAAACAGATGCATGTAAATGCTAATTTAACTCCATTCAATCAGACACCAATAGCAGACCGAGTCTGTCTTATTGCTGTTTTTCATCACTTTGATTCATCAGAGTTCCTTTGAATATGGCAACTGACTGCCATACTGATTTAACTAAGTCTTGCCTCTGGCAAAGGCCCTCCATATAATACTAATTTAAAAGATCAAACCTAACACTTAAACTAATAAAAACTAGACTAAACCTAAGCATAAAAAAAATAGGTGGTGCAACTGTGTCTACACTGATTCTATTTGTTTTTTTTAAAGGTTTCTCATTCAAGGTTAGATACACAGAAATTATTCCGCCATCTGTTACATCTGTATTCCTCCAGCATATGCGAGTCAAACACAGAAATTTCAGATGCAGGTGTGAAATGTTCAAAACTATTCAAAATGTGTTTCGTAATCAGTTTGGCTTTCTAGCGCATACAAATGTGAAAAAATGCTTTAATGGTTTATTTTTGGGGATTTGCGCACACATTCCCCTGTGGGAGTTCATGAACAATGAACAGCTGACATCAGCTGCCCTGGTTGCCCTCAGAGACTCCAAGTGCACATACCTTTTTATCTAAATCCACCTTTACACATTATCTGACAATTACTTGTATTGTAATTTAAGCACTTGCAGAAACAAATGCCTGCGTGAGAACTGCAGTGACAAGGTACCTTATATTTATTGTGTTCTCAAGGTCACAAATTTAACAGTCGGTGACCTTGATCCCTGCACAGAGCTAATGACAGAGTGTTTAGATAAACCAGATAGAAGGATGCACCTTATGATGGATGATAATCTCATGTGATATATGGTGTCAAACTTCATGAATCTGTTCTTTAACCAGCTCATCCACCAGCAGCACCACCAGCATGCATGTGAAAAATTTGAATCTGACATGAGCTGGGCAGACATTCACTGTACAGCCCCCCAGTGCAGCGAAGACAGACAGACCCTCAAATAGCCTCCTTCACAATGGTGAAGAGGATGGGGGGCGAAGTGATATTATCATGTCAAGAAAATATCCAGTCATTTTCCTCTGAGGGAGATATGTGAAGTGTGCCTAATGTTTGGGAGAGGGAGGGTAGGAGACTGGGAAATCTCACTGAATTACTACAGAAGAGCGTTCACCCTTGAGGAATTTCAGGTCGTCCTTGTGAAAGGCTACCATCACACACACGCGCACCCCAGCCCCCCCACTGCTCCTCCTGCATCCCTGTCTCCACCCCTTCCAACGAAAACCCCTCTCCATCCTCCCTCCACCCTCCGCTTGCAGATCACCGTATTGGTCGCTGGGATGGAGCGGCGACTGCGCTCCAGCGAGCGGTTAGCGCATGATCATGCGTTTGGCCGGTCCTTGCGTGGGATGCTGTACAAGTCAGCGGAATAAAAGTGGACAGGTGTAGCGCGCCTTGTTGAATGGGAGATTCTAAGAAAAACGCCAAGACACTGTCATCTTACCTTATTCGTGAGCGCACAGCATCCACTGGCTGCGTCCAGTATCTGCAGCCGTGAAGGGTCCCCCCCACCCCACCCCCACCCCTCTCCCGCTGTAATATTTATGACAAAACGGAGGCAAATTATTCTGGTCACGTTTTTGGCTGACAGCCGGCTGTCCTGGAGAGCGTTGGAGTGAATCGGGGGTCCAGTGCTCGAGAAAGCGCAGCGCACCGACACCTGCAGTAGGATGTAAAGGGAATTCCCATTAACCAAGCTGGTAAGTTTAACATCTGTCTAAGGCACTTTTTCTAATTAGACTTGTTTTTTGTTTGTTTTTTTGTTTCTTTTAAATTGCTAGTATTTTAGGCAAAAATCCCAAGTCTCATTTGACTAGAAATGATTTTGGCTGCCCAGGGGTTACTGTATCTTCTGCAAATTAAAACAAACGGTGGGTCTCCAGTGGCGGGATAAGACAGTTTTATTATTGCAGCTTAAAGGCAGCAATAACATATCACCCCAATATCAGACCAGCACATTAGGGGATCCTTTTAATCCCTTGTTATCATTTTCATATATAAAGTGACTCATCACTAGGGCAGCAATCATTCAGCAGTTTGTGACGGTTTTGGTTGGCTTTATCATTCTGTTCAGTAACGGACCATAAGTTACTTGTATAAGAGTAAAAATAAACCTGAACATTTTTTGGGGGGGGGGGGAGCACTGCGCTGATTTTTTTCTTTTTTCCTTTTGAGATTATAGAAGCGATGGTAATTTTGATTCTCCAAGACCCCCATCTTTCGGAGACCCACAGTGATTGTTATGCTTCAGCCACATGCATGCGCCACGCTTGACGTGAAGGTGCACCGTTTGATCGTTTTAAGAGCAAGGACTCGGTGCATAAACTAACGTTTTGACGTTTAATGTTGTAGATAAAATTATTTCACAGTGAACATTATTAGTTGGTCTTGAACTGTTATATCCCACTGATACCATGATTTCAAAGGATAGTTTATCAGGACTCTCCTGCATTTATTTACATATCTTGCATTTATGCATATACACTTAATAGCATAATATTTTTGGCCATGCTGCTGCCCTTCAGCAAAGCCAACGAAAATATTAATATTAATTAGAGGATGGTTTATGCAGTATAGTTTTGCTTTTATGAAAAATAAATAAATAAATAAATATATAAATAAATACATGTGATGGCATGTGACCATTTAGCTCGTACGTTCTACCTTAAATTTCCCGGAGGAAACGCCAATGGTTTTAATGTCTACATTATTATTATTGATAGTTTCGCGCAGTCTGTCTCTTTGAGTGAGGAGCAGGACGGTTTTAAACACCACTCTCTCCATGATTAGATGTAAAATATGAGCGCATTAGTACGCTGCTCTTCTGCTGTAGGCTTCTCCAAGCTAAACAACTTTGCACCTGCAAAGCAACATATCTTCCAGTAGTTACAGTGCTGCTGCTGCCTGTTTGCGTTAAATAATCTGTATGATTGAATGAAGGAACACTAGAGTCCAGCAAAATAGTTTGCTTCACAGCATCGTATTTGTGCACAGCAGAAAGCTTTTTCTTCAATAAAATCTTTAATATTTACATGTTAATATGAATTGAGAGTTAATATTAACTTTTTTGTTTACATACTTTTGTGTTCTCACATATTAACTAACATTCCACACTCTTTCTCCTGAATTATTGCATTGAATTCCACTTTCACACACCTTCTGACATCTCATATTCATTGTAATCACTTGTAACACCCAGTCCAAGGTATACTGCAATAGTGTGTCTGCTAATTAAAATTTCCACTCAGCTCAGCCTAAAATACCGAGGCATTGTCTTTTTCTCAGTAAGTCTGACCAGGAAAGAAACAGATAAAAAGGTGGTCACCGTGGTTTTACGTAGATAAACTAAACGCATTGTTGAGAATGCAGCTAAAAAGGGATAGAAGAGTACTCCATGGTAACACAACCATATCAGTCATGGCAACATTTAACCCTTTTTTGGATGAAGATGCATATATGGTAACTTGATTTGCAACATAACACTAAAACACTTTGAAAAAAGGGCACAAAAGTAAAAAAAAAAAAAAAGTCTTGTAATATCCTTCAGTAACACTCTAAAGGATAACTCTCTCTGTTGTTAAACTATATGTTACATAAGATAGATAGCTTCATGCTGAGTAGTATGTGTTGGGAGTTTTGTGAATACAAACATGCAGAAAACTGCAAGTGCAATCTTTCTTGTTTTTGTGCATGTGTGCATATTTAAGAGGTTTGTTTCTGTCACATTCCCATGTAGAACCCCCACTGCGAGTCCCAAAGGGGCAATTGTTTCAGTGTTTTTTTCATTTCCATTCACTCTTATATAGTAGGAGCTTGTATGTTTGTTTTGCATATGGGTCATTGTGTGTTTGCGATTATGTGTGTATTTATAGAGGAGCTTTGATGCTGCTGGTGGGGGAAATTTGCCACCACAAGTGTTACTCTCTAGCTAGATGTCGCAGCATGGTGAAACGCTGTCATAATTTGTTTTAGCGCAATAAGCAATGGAGTACTGTACTTATAATCTGACATGCTGATTTATATATCAACACTGAAGTGGAGATGATTAAAAGCCTTGTTGAGGGTACTGCAGGACAACATCAGTGTGAGAAGAGTACACAAGATTTATGTAAGAGCCGCTCATTGCTATAAGTAGTTCCTAGTTTCTCTATTTTCAGGATCTTTTTTTAAACATTTAACAAATTGATTGTATTATTACATAATTTTACTTGTTATGTAAGGACTGTGTTAGATTTACAGTATAATTAAAGAACAGCACAAGATCTCTGATTTTGGGGCCTTTTGAAGGGGTGTAAATGTCTTTTAGCAGATGTGTTGGAATGCAAGTTTAATTTCCAATGAAAATGTAAACAGTTGAAGTGTTATGTTCTTTTTTCTTTTTTTGCAGTTAACATGTTTTGAAGGATGTGTGCAAAATTACTATGCAGTCACTAAAAGTCCCATTTACTGCTCTACAAGCTTCCAGCAAGGTTTCAAAGCAGCTGTAATTAAGGACATCTGTAGTTAAGGGAATCAAACAGTGTCTATATTTGTATCTTCCTAATTAGAGCAATATTTTCACTGCATGGGCCGCATCCTTTTTTTTGGTTAACCTGAGTGATTGATAAAAGCTGTCAAAGCTTTGTGCTATTTTTGAATATTAAGTATAAATGTGCACACATTCATGCATAAAATGATTACAACGTACAAATAAGAAAAGCAGCCTGGGGAACAGTATAACAAAGAAAACTCAAAACTTCATAAATGCCATTAACTTCCTTGTCTGCAGATGGAGTGATAACTGATGGCTGAGGTTTCTCTTCCTTCTTTCCAGAGCACCAGTGGTCACATTGTAAAATTAAAATCACACTAAACTTAGTTTCCAAATAACAGTGTTCCTTGATGGGTGTGAGTGCGGAGAAACAGATAAGCGAAGCAGATGAGGGGGATGATAGTAGAAGCACAACACACGAAGAGCAAATATATAGAGAGAATGGAACAATACTTCATTAGACAAGCAGAGTGGAGCGAGCATGTGTAAATACACTATCACGAAGAGAGAGACAGAAGCAACATGGAATTATTCCACCCATCTAGATACTAATACTGCAGTTTTTTTGTTTTGTTTTACTTACATGATATATATACTTATGATTGTCATATAATTACATGTACATTTTTATGTTAGTCACGCCTCTATAATATTGGCTGTAAGCTGACAGCCAATGCAGACAGAAGGTGTATATAGAAATTATGTGTTATGTACATCACAAGTATTTACTAATATGTCTGTATCTTGCCCCTCATATTACAAAACCTTCATGTGGTAAAAAATGATTAATCTCTGATTTTTTTTTTGGTCTTACAAATGTCCATGTTTGAGTATGTGTTTGTGTTCCCTTCCTCAGGTTAGACTTCTGCCTGTCATCAGTATAGATGCCTGCAGTGAATCATTCCTGTCTTGGCCAATGATGTCCTGTCTGCAGGAGATGAATGGCATTAATTGAGATTTAATTGCCTTCTAGAATGAGATAGTTTAATCATTTTAACCTGGTGCACACAACTTCATCATCATCATTTAGATTTACCCGGTTGCTCTGAAATGCCTTCAAATATATTCTATTTCATTTTTAGCTTTTGGACCTCTTGAACTGCTCCTCAAGTTCTCCTAATCTCAGTCACTGAGTGGACACTGAGTGTAAGTCTGCTTCAAAGAGCAGAGAGAGAAAGTACATAGAGAGATTTCTCCCCGTACCAACTGATTGAAAGCAAGGTCAGCTTTAGTTTAAGCTGACTGTGTGCACTACATTGGTGCAAAATTGTCCTAATGAAATGAAATAAAACAACAGCTCTGCTGCTGTCACACAGTTTCACTATGTTATTTTTTTTTACACCCTTTTTGGAGTTTTTGACCATTGGCATTGGGGTAGAGCAGTTTTTTTTTTTTTGGGCTGCTTTTTTTTTTGACAGTGCTACAAATGCACAGAAAGCAAAGCCATACATGCCCCTACAAATGGTTTCATGGTTTTCTACCAATACAATTTGAACCAGCCAGCAATTGCAGGAAACATTCAGAACATTTTTGTTTTGCCTAAGGAAGAGCCAAACAAATTCAATGTTAATGTACAATGAATTGAGCCCAGTCAGGATTCAACATTAAAAAACATTAAATTTAAAAAGAGGAAATATGCTTGTTTAGCAAACAACTACACAGAACACAGTGAAATTGTTTTTATCTCTCCATATGGCAAATGAAAAGAAAATAAAGGCGCTGCCATCCAACTTGCTGTTTTTACGTTTACAAAAAAATTACACCATCACTGCATCGTTGATTGAAATCTTTCACCATAAGCCTTCACTGGATGTTTGGGGATGCTTTCCTTTAAATGCACACCATTGTTTATTCTGCTGCATTTAGTAAGATTGTTTGAGATATCTTTCCAAATGGAGGAAATGTGTAAAAAACTTAAGTAGGGAAACTAAATAAATGCGCTTGTCAAGATTTACTCCACTGAAACAATATTGGATGTTTCACCAGAGAAAATAAAAGAGATTCAGTATTGAACTTCCAAATGTTAGGGAACTCCAAGTGCTGATGAAAGAGCATAAGACAACTCAACAGACTCTTTAATTAGACCCAAAGTGCCTTTTTTGAACTGCTGATATAAAACTTTGAACGCAAGTTTTTTTCCCATTTAAATGGAATGGTTATTATATAGCACTTTTCTACTTGAGTGCTTCATTCACCTAAGCACTGTTTTCTATGTCTAAGTGTTTTCTATCTAACATTCACATAAACACATCAGAGGGCAACTTGGTGTTGGTATCTTGCCCAAGGATACTTTGGCATGCTGACAGGATCAAACCACTAACCTTCTGATCAGTAGGTGACCTGCACTACCTCCTGAGCTACAGCCACCCCTAAGCTTGCAGGGCCTGGTATTCCCAGGCAGTATCTCATCCAAATACTAGCTGGGCCTGACCCTGCCTAGCTTCCGAGATCAGATGAGATCAGGGTGGCACGACCGCCCAGTCAGCATTAAGCCTTTTGATCTAATCACACTATTTTTTTTTAAATTTCATGAGGTTTCTTCCTGAGTTAGCAGACATGATATAACTGTTGTCACACTTCATGTAGTAATTCATGTGACAAGCAAATTTAATGCAGTTTTTAAAGTCAGCATAACAACCTTTTATTTTAAGATAAAGGAAGAAGCTGTAAATCAATTCCACCGTCCAGGGATAAAAGCTTATGTTTATCCGAGACTTTATGAATTGATATGTTTAGTGTGACAATACAGATATGTACGAAATAACATGGATCGAAGCTACTTCTTGCTAAATAAGTGGAACGCTAAGCCTGTCATCACGCAGGTGCTGGATTGGCATTATGAGACTGTCATTAAAGTGGCCGCAGAACTCATGCTGTGACTTGACTATTTATTCACTCCACTCCAGTACAATATAAATCATGAGAGCCGGGCACAGCACTTCAGCGTGATGACTCCATTCAGACAATCCATTATTCCTGGTAGAAAATGTTGCTGAAATGGAAACGTGGAGGGACAGACTGCTAATTCCAATCACTTTAGAGCACACAAGAAATTAAGTAGATAGTAGAGTATTTAACTATCCTGTTTCATTGTCTTATATCATTGGTGATCATTTCCATTCTGTCACCATGTAGAAGTGAACAGCCTCCTCCTCATCATTATTATTGTTATTGTTATTATCGCTATTATGTTTTATTTATGCCTTGACCAGCTCTCACACTTGATTTTAATCTTTTCTTCTTTTAAAGAGCTGTGATTGCATGGCAGCCATGATTAGTGCTTATTGATGGGTGTTGTGTGTAATAGCAAAATAATGGGTTTGGCAGTTTAGAGCTGGCTAGATGATATGGAGGAGTGTCTTTAATGAACGGTGGAGCCAAATGAAATCCACCGAACATGCTGTCAGGTGGTAATGATGTGTCACACCCTGTGGACCAGAGCTGTTTAGGGACCAGGGTCTTATTTCTATACAGAGCTGAACTAATAGATCACAGACCTGCCTAGCACGACTTCTTTATTAATGTCCGGGTAGCAGCCTGTCAGAAATAATGTAGCATATATAAAATGTCTGGATATTCTAGTGTTATTTTATTTAGGTCTCTGATGTAATTTGTGCAATCCGTGAGAGGCTACTTGCACTGTTGCATTATAAAGCTAGTTTGATATTAAAAGAATCACAGAATAGTCTGTCCTGAAGGTCTTGGGAGATTACGCAGAGATATTGTGAAGCATAAAAGCAAAGAGCCATGTGCTGGTTGTAAGATAGATGGTGAAGGGGGGTGATGGTGCAACTATTCAAAAGAGAAATGGATTGTGGTAGCGAGCGGGGAGCAGACTTTCCCCTCCAGCAAACACACAACTCAGCATCCATCTGCACACCCCTAAGCTTCCCTCTTATCCATCACGCCCTCACTGCACCTACCTCCCGCTTTTATCTTACCTCCTGCTACCCCCATACCTTTCTCCTCAACTTGTGTGGCTGGGATTGAGCAGTTTCTTAAGCACACAACATGTCATTCACCTCAGATAGCAATCCATCTTCTGCTGTATCTGCGGAGTGCATACGGGCAGGGAGTGTGAGCAGAGACGTGGGCTGGCAGTGGGTGGCAGTTAGTAATACATTGCGGACTGCATCGTGTGCTTGTATGTCTTTGGTGAGCTTAACAGGATTTATGATAACCCATTTAATTTTGTTTTATGGTATTTATGGCTGTTTGGCCTCACTTAAGGAGAAGAAGTGTTGGTTTTAACACTTGCTGAGTAACAGGTGAGTGCTTCCACCTGTAACAAGCATACACTATTTATGTTTTTGTGTTCATTTCTCCTGAAGTTCCAAAAGCTGTCCTGGTCAGAAACACATTAGGTAGGTTGATGCTGTCACTGAATTGGATGTGCTGCTGGCCTGTCCAGGCTGCTTTACTGGGAGCCTGCCAGGGATGCTGCTGCCCAGCTGGTGGCTGCTTGCCCTTAGCGCTGCTAGATGAATTACATGGGAAAATTAAGCCTTTGATCGATTGTCTCACTGTGGACATCAGGAATACCTAAGACAGCCATGAGTCAGCATGCTGCATCCTCCATCATCCAGTTTGCATCCTCTTTTTTCCACTCTTTATCTCTTTAAGTCCTCTCCTATCCTATCACTCTCCCTTCTGAATCCCTTTCTTCCCTAAATGTCAACTTTTGGTGATAGACCCATAGAATCAAAGAACAAAGCATTTGTTCTCATCTCACCATTTTATACTGACATTTTACAAGGAAAAATCCATCAAAGAAGAAGAAGATAACAATTTTTCCATATGGTAGATAGTAACTTAAATAAGCCACAGTACAATGCAACGTCCATCTTTGTACTCAGAGACAGTGCTCTCTTGGTACGGCTTAATATTATAGCATTTCCTTTCTCTGATTGCTTTTGTTAAGAACATTGACATTTACTTAAGAACACTGACAATCTGACCATCTCCATTTTTAAGCAGACTCACAGTTAAAGAGTTTTAAACAAATTAAAATAAAAAGCAACAAGAGATACTAAAATCTGCCAAGAGTACTAGAGAACTTCTTGCAACATGACAGACTAAGTAGAATAACAATCGACTTATAACACAATCCAGGAGACAAGGTGCTCCAATCAACAGGACTTTTTGGATAAATATGGTGTCAAAGTACTGCACAGAAAAATAAAACCATCTGAGCTGCATATCTGTCATCCTGTCATCCTTCCTCTTCATATTTAACTTTTTATACTTTTGTCTTATTTTTCCAACTTACAGCAGTACCTAGATTCAAAAATCATCCAAAAACAACAAACTAGATTATACCTTCTAACATATGTAGGTATTGTCTTCTGTAAAAATTTGTTACTCCCTCGGATATATGCAATTTGAACACAAAACCTTTCTGCTTTTTAAATAACTAGCCCATTATTCCAAATCTCATATGTACCGACCACTGTCACTTCTAGATTGCCTGGGACTGAGGTGAAAATTGGAACATGTTCTTGGGTACACATCAGCACTTTCAAGAGCAGCAGGTACTGCAGATACCCTGCCATGCAGTAGCATGATGGACTAAGGCCATGACACAATAAACTGTTCTTCATTTCAGACGTGCATGGGAAATGTGTGTGTGTGTGTGTGTTGTGTTGTTCATCTTCAGGGCGTTGCACTGGCTTTGAAGTGCCCTGCCAAGTGACTTTACCAATTGAGGTAGGCTAATGGAAATGACATTATAGTTTTTTGTTGTTGTTTTTGTTTTGTTTTTTTACAAAGCTGGGTCTTGTGGTCATGTTCAATAAAAAGAAAGCAGTAAAAATATGAAAACAGTGGTTGACTAAACACAGGGGACAGAGTTGTGCCATTAACTTGGAACCTGAATTTGATCTCAACTTCTACTGAGTTACTGCTGCACTCTGAACTTCTGCAAAGTGCTTTTTATCAGCTCCCCAGTGGCTTCAATCAGAACAACGTATTGTACTGTTGCTATAATTATTTATATACAAACTTTTTTTTCATCTACTTTGCCACTGCTCTGTTTTCCTATCTCTCTCTCGTAGTAATGTTGTGTTGTATCTAAGAAATATGGCAAGAAATACCTCATGCCATGTTGTTTCAGATGATGCCTGGGACGCAAGCATGCCTACTGTTTGTCTTTGTGCTGGGAAGAAATAATTAAGCCTCTGGCAGCAAACTTGTTGTCAGGAGTACAAATTAAATACATGGATAGCTTATTTGTAGGTGTGTGCAGAGTGAATGCAAAATCGCAAGGCAGGAGGGAAGTTAGAAAAGAAAGGAGGAAACTGAACTTTTGCCACTAACAGGATCTGCTTTAGTAATGCTGTGATAATGTGAAAACAGGCTTGACAGCTTGTCATCTCCTGCCCAACACCTATAATAACCCTGACAGCAGGACCCAGGAAGCTGTGAAATATAGGACATAGTTTATTGTTTTGGAGGAAGTCATACAAGCTACAGTAAATGAGATGCCAGATGTGATGAAAACATCTGTAAAGCCTTGGTTCCACGCTGAACCAACCAGTCACTTTATTTTGCTTTCAGTAAATGATTGTAAATTCTGCTGGTGATTGACAAGCGAGGACCCATGAGGCTACCCAAACCAATTTAGCATTCAACAGAACTCAACAGTGTTGCTGCAATAAACTTTAAAATTGTTTTTCACATTTATTTGCCTGATTCAACACTGAGGACAAAACTCTTTTGCGATGTAAAATTTTGTACATGCCTTAAAGGTGTCAATTTCAGGGCCCAAGCAATGCTATTTTTGTTTCTTAGCCCAACTTCACTTTCTATGGCACATGAATACTGGGACAGCTGGTGTTTGTGTTGCCAGACAATGCTACAGCATGATCTGATCGCCTGACCGCGACGACAGGGAGAGGGGACATGGTGAGTGGTGTGCGAGGAGGCGTAAGTGCGACAAGTGGTGCTAGGGGAAAAACAGACCAGAGACAGCCAGCCCTCTCTCTTTAACTCTGTTCTCAAACGGTCACCTGCCAAGTGTTTCAAACATTGTTGTATTTACTAGTTCATTCAACTGCTGCCTGCCCTCCAGTGTGATGGCCCAAAAGGTTAGAATCATAGACTGTGGAAAAAATGTCAACAATATCTGGACAGCACTGCTTCTCCTTCTTCTCACACTGGACTGTGGAAAGCGTGGACACAACCTTGACTTACTGTCCCATATTTAAATAAAAAGTGGTGCTGTACAAGGGTGTGCTCTGACCATAGACTCTATAAAGTATGGACACAGCTTCCGGAGCAGAAAAAAAAAGCCAATGGAGAAGTGCCTCAAACCTGCACTGCAACCTGCTCTCTCTGAAGGTCCCCAGATTTCCATAGCTGTGGTTGCAAAAACACTTCTAGTCCTATGACGGGAAAATGGGTTTCTGTCTTGACCTCTGTAAACACTTTCCTGCTGACTTTATGGGCTCAGGCATGGTGGCTCCATAGTGTAGTGGTTTACGCTTTCACTTGGCAATCAAAAGTATGCTGGCTTAAGTCCAGCTGGAGACACAAATCCCTTTGTGGTTGTGCCAGGACAGGCATCCAGCATAAATCTCTGCCAAATCAAATTTGCACAGCTATTCTCTGTGGCGACCCCTCGTGAGTAGGGAGCAGCTGAAAGTAGCATTTGTGGTGACAGTAGAAACGTTCATCTCGAGGCTTCAGAAACCAGTGGATGACATCCTGCTAACTATGTCTGTCTTTTATACTGTCTGTTGTTCTGGCAGATAGCATGCTAACTTCATGGGATTTATATGCAACACATTACACAGACATCTTAAACATAACAAGATAGCAGTTTATGCTATAGCATGTTTTGCAGTGGGTTGACAATCCCATTTACCTGAAAAAAAAATTCTTTTATCTATTTCTCTTTTTCCATTATTTATTTTTTTTACCTTTAAGTTTTCTAAACTGTTCAGCAATCTTACATTTTGTACATGTTTTTCCTGTCCTTTTCCTCTCTGTCTAAATTGGCAATCACAGTGCTGATGTAATTTAAGCTGGCAAAATTTCGTCTTTGTTTACAGCCATTTTCTGTTGCCACAACTCACTCAACCCAGCAACCCGCTTTTTTACATCTGAACATCCAAACACTGCGACTGATTGCACTTGTTAGACACTCGTTAGAACAATGAAACAAATGTTAAAACTGAAAAAAAAAATTTTTAAATGATGATGATTCGTGCAACGTTCCTCACAACTTGTATAAGATGGATCAGGGCCCTCAAATGAAGCTGTGTGTTTTCAGTTCTCACTAAAGGACAGAAACACCTGTGATTAGTACAAAAACTTCCTCCCAAGTTCACTACTCTGTCTTCTTTAATTTTATTCTTCCCTCAAACCTGTAAAAACTAGGTTATTGTCAGTTTTGCTGCCCGCAGGTCAAAGTCGCAGCTGCTCATATAAAGGCCGTCTGACATTTTGTCTTGCTGGGAGCAAACACATGCTAACTTTGATGTTTTCTACTCTACTGCCTCTGTCCCTTTTGAACTCTTACCACTTGGTACCAAGTGTCCTCTATCGCAGGATTTGTTGCTCATTGTTTTTTACTCATAGAAAAGGATAAATTGCGCTTGTTGAAATCTATCCCATCTGCTTTTCGGTCTACTACACAATCATCCCCTTGTAATTACTGGCAGGACAGTTAACAGACACAGATGATGATCTGACTTTTGATGAGAGAGACTGACTCAGTGACTAGAAAATTAACATGGGTAATTCTACTCTCTTTTTTATCGCCACATTGTCTGTGAATAATACAGTTTAGATGACTGGTGACTGTTGTTTTATACCATTTTAACATATACCATTTTTGTGAACCATTTATTGATTTAAGACCTGCCATAGTGCTTAAACAACACTCTCATGGGCTGGGAAACCCAGTATTGACCATGATGCCACTGTGACTGGTGCACGCGATCGACTGCCAAACACAAAATGTTCCTTTGTTAGCTCCATGACATTCTGTAGCAGTGTGTTGTTCACTGTACTGATCAAAGACTAACACAATCGATACTGATAAAATTAAAAGGTATGAGCCTACTTATTAGTTTTCATTCCTCTGAGCATGTCTGTGAAATGACTGACATTTGATATGAGTTTGAAACATGTCTGTGAAAGTCGAATTTCCATTCCTAGTTCCATACTCTTTATTTTTGAGGCAGGGGAAATACTACTTTTGCTTACTTAAGCCATGTATGAGACTTTGCGTTGCGTCAAAGTAATTATAAAATATGGGAATTGAGTACATACACTCACAACTGTTTGATGTAGCACTCAAAATCAAAATGAGACCACAGGTACCACTGGGAGGGTGTGACAGGAAGTGTGTTTATGTGCCTCTCGCTTCAGGCTTGTTAAATTGGCAGATCGATGATGCTTTAAATCAATGTTCCGGCACCACCGCAAACCCCATGAAACCCATTAGTGAATTAAGATAGACCACTGTTCCACATTGAGTCCTGTTCTGCCTGCAGGTGCTTTCCACATGACAAATGGGAGGGGGGAAAATGAGAAATAAAACAAAGGGAAAAGGGCAAACAAGAGGGCAAGAACAAAACCTGTGACAGAGAAAAGACAGACAGCAAAAGCTGGGGTCAGCACTGCCATTGAGGACTCACGTGTAGCTTTTCTTTATTCAGAAACTTGAGGGAATACTTCTCTTGACCTAATCACATTGTATGATTCCCTCTCATGCATAGAAGAGCATCCAACCAGCCATGAATAGCATGCTGTACATGCAAAGCAGTCAGCCAGGAAACTGAAAAGCAACAGAGTAGAAAGGGATGTGAAAGATGTAGGAAGGAGAAGGAGAAAGAGGGGGTGTGGAGAGAGGATGCCAGGGGAGCTGGTCTTTCTCTGATAGCATTGTTTGTGCGCCACTGTCTGTGGATCATTGATCTATTCGTCTTCGTTACGTTTCCCTGTGAGAACTATTAACTGCTGCCACCCTCAGTTGGCTGCCTGCTATGTTGACATGCAATGCAGAATGCTTGCTACCAATGCGCCTGCCACCTCTCCTCTTGAAAGCAAAAGCTGACAATTTTATATAGCTTGTGTTAAAAAAAAATACAAAAAAACTGAAAGATGATTTAACAATGAAACTCTGTATTTATTGCATTTGTAAAGGTATGTAGTGACTTCACAAGGTGAGTTGTGAGTCACTTTGGAACAGGTACTTGTAGTGCTAGCTGCTACACACAACATGTAGTGTCTCTGACATCTTGACAGCACAGGTGTACTGGTTTATTCCTGTTTATCTGCACATGCTTTATCCCACAAGCTTCCATTTCTGACCCACATAATGTATGTTGCATAAGAATGAATCAAACATCCACCCACTCATGTTTATGAAGGAATTGTTTTTCCTTTGAATTCTGCATAGTATGTGGATTATAGGCGTATCATAATAAACACGTCAGCACTAGTTTGTTAAAATCTATATAGTTCAGAGATTCTTTATCTCATTCAGACCTTCATATATACCCCAAGACACACCCTGCTCCACATCCTCGCTGAACTGTTACCACTGTTTGTATGGAGCATGTTGTTGTTTCACTGTTGAGGCCAGCGAGACATCATGGGTCAGCAGCAGCAGCTTGAACTGCACCCCATGACTCCACTCAACTGCCAAGATCACTTTCACCTCCCTCATAGCTTCAGCTTGTAGCTTCCCTTGACTTGTGAAATTTGACAAGTTTGACTTGTACTTGTTGTGCAGTGTTATTTTTGAGTAAACTGACTGCTGAACTGCTTGATCATTCTCTGTCCCCTGTCTCTCTTTCTCTTTCTTTTCTCTCACATGTCTCTGCTCTTTTTTCATAGATACAACCACAGCTCCTCCATCACTGTCTCATTTGAGCCAGAGGAAAAGGGACCATAGAACATGATCAGGTACGGCTGCCTCTGTTGCTATGTGTAAAGGACTGCTGTGGCGTCAATGGAGACCGAAGGCTATCGTGACCTCCTGGAGACCAGTGATGGCCAGGGGGTAGGCCTGCTGGACGGAGGGGGTGAAGTGGGTGTGGAGGAGGGCTGGAGCACACCCTACCCTCTGGGATTCCAGGTGTCTCTGACCACTGTGCTGATGCTGGAGCTTGTGTTGGGCTTTAGCAGCAACCTGACCGTACTTGTGCTCTACTGTGCTCAGTCCAATCTGGTGGATTCAGTCAGCAACCTGGTCACAGTCAACCTCCATGTGCTCGACATACTGGTCTGCCTGCTGTGTGTGCCACTCACTGTGGCTGTAATCCTGCTACCACCAAATGAGAATGGAGTTAGCAGCCTGGCCACACTTTGCTGCTTTCATGAGGCCTGTGTGACGTTCACCAGTGTGGCTACGGCAGTCAATGTGTTAGTAATCAGCTTGGACCGATACGACATCTCAGTGCGTCCAGCCAGCCGTCTGCTGACCCCCAGACGTGCCGCGCTGCTCCTGGCAACAGTGTGGGCTGTGTCACTGGCTGTTTTCTTCCTGCCCTTTCTTGAGGGGGACTTCTTTTCGACGAGGGGTGAGGATGGTGAACACGAGGAGCTGGATAGGCAGAACAATGACTCTCAGCTCGTCACTGGACAGACCACCATTTTTTCCTCTCTGTCACCTTCCTTATTACCCCCAACTACACCACCGTCCCCTTCACAACACCTGCCTCCAGTATGGCAGAACAGGACATTGCTTTGTGTTGGAGGGCAGGGGTATTACACAGGCTTGGCTATGTATTACCATTTGCTCCTCCAAGTGCCCTGCTTCTTTATCGCAGTGGCAGTAATGTTGTTCACATATTCCAGGATCCTACAGGCCCTCAATATCCGCATTGGCTCTCACATGATGAGGAGTACACGTGCAAAGGACTCCACCTGCAGGATACGCTGCAGGAGACAGAGGAAGAAGGACTTAAGCCTGCCTACAGAGGTAGTGTCCTCCAACCAGAACCAGAACCTCAGCCATCCTTCCCTCGTTCCCTCTCCCACCCCTACACCAACATCACCCCCGCCACTCTCCTCCATGCCCCAAGGAATGTCTGACAGTGGAGCAACAGTCACTACTGTCAGCACTGCTGCGACCACCCCCATCGCAACTACACCTGCTACCCCTGTTTCTCCAACCCCACCTTCAGCCTCGGCTCAGACCCACGCCAACACACCTCTGCCTGCGTCCTCCATGGGTGTACAGGCTTCAGTTTCTGCCATTATCGCTTTGCGGCGAGCAGTGCGGAGGCACAGGGACCGTCGGGAACGTCAACGTCGCGTCCTAAAAATGTCCCTAATCATCATATCCACATTCCTTGGCTGCTGGGCTCCTCTGTCTGCAGTCAATGTTTTAATCCTGTGTATGGGTCCGAGCGACAGCCTGGTGCGGCTCCGTCTGTGCTTCTTGGCAATGGCTTATGGAACCACCATTTTTCATCCTCTGCTTTATGCTTTCACCAGGCAGAAACTGCGCCGTGCACTCAAAACACGTGTTAAGAAAAGGGTCGTTTCACTTCTGCAAGTGGACCCAGCTCCAAGTGGGGGGACAGTTATTCATAACTCTTGGGTGGAGGGTGGAGGCCAGAGAAAGAATCGCAAGTCACGCGTGGAGGCCAGTGATGGCACTGATCGATGCCTCACAGAGGCAGTGCGGGAATGAGGCTGGTCTTCAGGGCTGGTCTTCAGAGTGTGGATGTGTGAGCATGTGTGTGAATTTGAAGACCTATATGTATCTTACGAAGATGGATTGTATAGATGGAGTGTAATGATCCATGGGGTATGAGGAAACCTGACAACCAGCGAGCTTATAAAGGTCAGGAAAAATTCCATGGCCTCTTGTTCCATGCAGATGTGGAGACACGTGAGCTCTAATTAGAGTCTCCTCTCTTCTCGCCTTTCAAAGGCCATCACTAGCCCAATGTATCTCTGTGGCAATACTAGTCAAGAATTTTATGACATCATAGCCATGAATACTCGCGTCCACCCCACATGTAGGGTAAAGGATAGATAAACACAAATACAATGTTGCTCCTGTGTGCACTTTCAACTTGCATGTGCATGTACATATGCACAGATAGATACACGCACACTCATACACTTATTGCACACTGATCTATATTTAATCATTATCTGTGAAAGCACACCAATATCTACCTGCACAGATATTCTCAGTGACAAAAATATTAATGGAAGTCTCCGTTTCCCTTTCTTTCCTTTATTTTTTCATGCCTTAATTGAGTTATTAGTATTCTTATGGTGCTGATTGTCCTGCTGTATGTTTACAACAATGTTTTAACTTAGAGTGAAAGTGTTTGCATATAGAGAATCAGAGGCGGATAAATGCAAGCATTATTCAAAGTTTACAGGCTTGTACTAAACCAGGAAACTGCAAAAAAAAAAAATCTGATTTTCAATAAGCACCCTATTTTAGAAGAATGTGTGCAATTAAAAACTAAAAGGCATGAGTTTATTTTTGTTTATTTTATAAATAAATTTAATGATCATGGTTATGGAGGATATTTGTACGATAAGTGTTTGTTTGCAAGTGTGCATGTATGTATGTGTGATTGCAAAAGATGCGTGGTTGCGTAAATGAACAAATGTGTGCATGTGTCAGTGATTATGTGCAATAAATGAGCAAAGCAATGACCCGCAGGATGTGAACAAAGAGAGTGTGAACATAGCCATTTTGGCTTTACATGTATGTTTAATGGAAAGGCAAAAAGAAAGTGATTTAATCTTCTGATTAACAGAAAAGAAAGCTGCTGGACATAAACGGAAATGATACAAAGAATTTGTCATTATGTGTAAATGGCAGGCCACTGCTGAAGATACTGCTGAAAAAGGATCATTTCACTTTTAAAATGGTAATTAAAGGGCAATTTTTTGTGAAAACTTCAATATTTAAAAGCCTCTCAAGTCACAGCAGGTTAACGAGCATGATGAACTTGAGAAACCACAACAATGGTGAAACAACCACTGACATGAGACATCTCCTTGTGTTAGCTGTTTGTTGCTCTGGATGGCAGAGTCATTGCCTTTGGTCTGAAAGTTTGAATGACCACAGAGACAGGCAGCCTCTGGATTGAGTCCCGGACTTGTTACACAATATCGGTGTCTCTTTTCTCCTCAGGGCTTCGTGTCGAATTCCCAGACTTGCTGGACAAAAAAAACAAAATAAAACAACAAAAAACAATAAGCCAGCCCTCAATCAACTGTTGTATTATGGGTGTTGCAGTAGGTAAAATTTCTGTCTACTAAGTATATAGACCACACTTTTAACTTTGTATGGACTCAAGACTTAGAGTGCTCCTTCGGAGGGCTTTGGGCTATCTCCTCTTTCATTCTCACCCCTTTTACACTACTTGTGAGCCCAACAGAAGGCAGTAATTCTTGTGTATTCATGTATATTTTTCAGGGATGTAAATACTAAAGAGTCTGAGTTAGGTTTTAGTCAAAATAGATAAATCTTTTCTTTGGCCACAATCATCTGCCGGACAGAAAGTCAGCCATTGTGATAAACTCTTGGTGAGCTGGAAGGTTACTGTAAAGAGAAGATACATGTAAGTGAATTTGTGTTAATACTGTATGTGTGTACACTGTACTGTACATTTATGACAATGTGTATAGAGAAATATTAGTATTGTATAAGATTTATAATATGTGTTATTGTATAGAGCAGAAGAGAATCTGTATTAAAAAGGTGATCTAAGTCCATTTGTGTCAATCAATTATATCATGTCCACTCTGTTCATTTTTGTCAGCACTCAAATACTGAACTCTTCTAATCAGCGGATTTGGTTACACAGGAAAAGTCATAACATTGATATTTCCTACATGTCTGTGTGGAGTCATTTTAAAAGGGGTTATGGCTCAGTAAGTAGGACAGGTTGTCTACCAATGGGAAGGTCAGCGGTTCTCCTGCAGTTTGCATGACCCTAAACTGTCCCTAATGCCTCCATCAACGAGTGAGTATGATAGGTATAAAGTGCTTAACGAATGTGTGAGAATGGGCAAATATAACTTTTAGTCTAAAGTGCTTTGAGTGCTCAGAAATCTTAGAAAAGCACCATCCAAGTAATGAGTCCATTTATAATATTTGATAAGGGGAAACCTTCTACCAGGATAGGAGCACAAAATGTAAACACAAACCAGTACAGATCACACAGAAATTAACCAGATTTCTAACTGAGCAACCAAGAAGACTTTTACTACAGACAGACTTGATCATCACTGAGAATTATTACAGAGAATACACCGAAAGGTCAAACAGTCTTCATTTCAAGTGATCTCCCTCAAATACCAAGACTATTTAGCATTTGACAAGAATGTGATCTGTAAATGGAAGATGAAACTAAGACAATCCCATCACTTTAACTATGAGCAAAAGCTTTTTTTAAAAAAAAGAAAAGAAAAAAGTTGAAAAATGTGAGTGGGCTTTATCATAATTGCAGCCCGTTGTCTGCAATTTTAACAGAGAACTGTTCGGATTCATCAGGACAACTTGGAAATTCCTCCATCCCTTTTTCTCTGGACCCTACTGTCCTAATCTGTCTCTTTTTTTCCAGCTGTCCCTCCCTTTCGACAGCTCCTGTTTCCGCTCCCTGTTTCTCTGATTCCTAAATTTAGAAACTCCGTCCCAGATACTTGCAGTATTTAGTGCTGACTGTAGTGAACCCTCACTATGTATCACTGTGATGTGACAACTGTGCTAATCACCAGTGCTAATGAAGATGAAACTTGTTATTCAGGTAAGCATCTGTCAAGGCAGCTCAATCCCTTGATGTTGACACTTCATTTTTCATTTTACCAGAACAAATTTGTCTGCGCACATTGCATGTATGCCAGTGCTTGTTGCCTTACTGATTTGAGCAGTGAATCAAAACTGTAGATTCCTCCATCCTGCTTGATAATCTCATCAGTCCCCCCTCCTCTTTCACACTCCCATTTTCTCCTTTGGTTCTCCTTCCCTTTATTCCGCCGGTCTGCATCTCTCTCATCTCTTATCCACACTCAGGCCTTCCAGAACAAAAGCGAGGAACAGCTGCAGTGTCTGTGAAGGAAGGAAAGTCACCTTGAGGGATGACAGAGGAACAAAAATGGGAGAGAGAGATCTAGAGAGAGAGAGAGAGAGAGAGAGGGAATGAGAGGCAGAATTGAGGGGAGATTGAGGGAAAACAGAGAGGAGACGGGAGGCAGAGAAACTGGCATCAGGACATTGTATGACTAATAAAGGGACAGCACTGCATCACTGCAGAAACCCATTAGAAAAAAGAGAACTGCAGAATGATAAGATTAGCAGGCTTTATGGTTTTCTACCACTTTTGGCCATAAGGGGTCCTGTAATATTGCATTGGACTACAATTTTATGACAAAGTGGTCTTCCTTAATGTGAGTAAGCATTAATGTAATTAACATCTGTTGACATGTGTATAAGGAGCATTGGAAGCGATGGGGAAAAGAAGTCTGTGAAGCATAAATTACAGGAAAATAATTCAGTAGTATGTCAGATATATTGAACACTGCATGCTGACAAGATTATATTCTAAAATACACTGCACTCAACGTCATGAAGCTCATCAAAATGCATTTTTTTCACATCTGTAAAAACTGCTAACACCAACAAGTAGTAATTTAACAAATTTTGTAAAATAAATGTTATATTTTTTCAACATTATTTATTTTTTTTGCCTTCAATTCATATCATATTCCACCTCATCCCAGCTGAACAGTAAGTGAGGTAAATAAAAACCTCTTTGGACTGATTGAAGAAGAGGCCTAGATTGATGCTGCATCAAACGATGGTGATGTGACCAACAAAATAAGCAGGAAGAGCTCATTATGAGACCCTTTATTCCAGGACAGACGTCAACAGTGAACAGCCATAGACACCATAGTAGTAGTAGTAGTAGTAGTAGTAGTAATAATAATAATAATAATAATAATAATAATAATAATAATAATAATTTTTTAACCCTGTTAATGTGAACAGCATGTTGTGGTCGACAATGGCGCCATCTTGTGCCCAATCGTTGGACCATCGAACATGGTTGAAATGCGACGTTAGCTGAAATTTTTTAGTCATTTTTTCTTTAGTGGACTTTTTCACTGTGTTTCTGTTAAACCTTTAACAGAGTTAACAGTGGCGCTTTTTAGCTTTTTATTTTTCGTGCTGCCCTATGGCTCTGTATGGCTCGGAAGCATCGGTCGGTTTCCTCATTCGTTCCCAGGTGACTTGTAGCGTTACCAGAGTTGTTTATATAGTATACAGTTGCACATACCTGCCTCATCTATCAGTAGTTGGGATAAAAATACACACGCAATATACACATTATTTAACACTTCCGTATATCTCCGAACGATATGGGAGGAAAATATGACCACGTTGCTATGCAGCCGAAATAGCTCAGTTGGGAGAGCGTTAGACTGAAGATCTAAAGGTCCCTGGTTCGATCCCGGGTTTCGGCAATAAAGTGGGTCCATTTTGGCGGCTCAAGACAATAGATTTCGAAAATTTAAGGCGAGACGTTTTGAAAGATAAGAGCAAGCAAAGAGCGCAGCCGACGTAACAGGGTCACTGAAGGTTTTCTTAACATAAAACATCATATGATCTATCAATATTCACTCCTACACTGCTTTAGAAAATTTGTTTTACTCAGTCCCAAATATTTTATGACTGGATACATTTTGCCTTGAATTTTATTCTGCAGTTTCATAATTAGTATACAACATTTCCTTATAGTTACAAATCATGACTAATACAATAACGAAGACTTTCCAATAATACACAATGAAAGATGCTTTTAAAAATACCGCAAAGTACTCACCTAAAAGTACCTCAGCACTTTCCTCATTGGGTTTACTGCTTACTGTGTTCTACGCGGACGAATGAAGTCTAGTATTTAAGAACGGATGCAAATCAGCTACACAGCAGTTCCCAGACATGTTCACCAGGGGGCGAGCTTGCCCATCAAATCACTCAACAGGAGCACTTATTTGAAAAACTCAAGGTAATTAATCATGTTAGAGTAGCAAGTTTCAAGGACAAAATGAGCAGTAAATAAGAGTTGCAGCTAGTGCTTATAGCTAAAATTTCAGTGTACTTAGTTTTGATAGGTTACATATACCCCCTTTTGTTGATTCATATTATCCATGTCCACAGTACACAAATAGATACACATAC
The DNA here is from genome assembly GCA_024447675.2 of Pterophyllum scalare. Taxonomy (NCBI): domain Eukaryota; kingdom Metazoa; phylum Chordata; class Actinopteri; order Cichliformes; family Cichlidae; genus Pterophyllum; species Pterophyllum scalare. The sequence goes on along the minus strand of JAMQGT020002129.1, from coordinate 36,796 downwards.
GAAAACAGTGCACCTCTGTTTGGCATCTCTTATTTTAAACATGCAGCTTGTTGTTTTCTCAGTCAGGCAGTATTTATGTATGCAACCCTTCAACAGCAAGGCATGGAAACAAGATAATAAAGCAGGAAAGAAAAGACGTCTTCTCAGACACAGGCTTAAAACTTGGCACGGTACTGTGTTTTGAGCATCTATTAGTCTATACTTATGCCTAAGTTCCTCATTCAGTGCATGGAGAATAATTCCTTTGAAGTACAGGGGGTGGGAATCATTCCTGCCATAAGTAACTGGTGAAACAGCTGGTGGTAGGGCATTTTCTGCTGCACAACTCAGTGTAAGTGTATCAAAAAAGCACACTGTACAGAGTAACTGGCACGGCGGGCAGATTGTAAACAAACAAACAAAATTGTTACAAATTTGCCCCCTTTTTTTGCATCATGTGAATCTGCTTGCAGTTACTTCTTCTGTAAAAAATAATTTACACCGTGGCCCCGTTATCTTGTTGATAGTATAAAGGTGCCCTGTTATCAGCAGCTGTATGCAAATACAACCACTCACATGACTGCCTTATGACCTCAATGGATCATGTATGACATCACTTTAAATGCTGGAAATTCACTGCCACCCACTTGTTTTCACTTGGACCCCTCAGATTTGTTCGAGCATGTTTTGTTACTATGTTACAGCACAGGAATACAGCTCTGCATGACTTTTATTTATCATTTGCACAGTGTCTGATTCTGGGATATAAATGAAAAGGTTTTAACCTGTGTGCATGAAGGTATGTTGGTGTAACTGTATACATTACTTAAAGGCGATGCAAAAGACGAGCCCTCACGCTCCAACATTATAGCTCTCACTTTACATGTTCTCATATTTACTATCATGCAACCCTACACCCAGAACACTTTACTCCTTCCCTGCCTCTACAATTAGTATCACTCTCTCTCTCTCCACCTCTCTGTTTATTTTCCTACAGAAGAGGTCATTTTCCGGTACATTTAAAAGTTTTAAAGAATCCTGCCGGGCACCTGTTTGCACCCACTGCCTCCTCCCCATCTACCACATGGTTTGACCTTTGTACACAGTAAAAATGGCCCTGTCAAAGTCTAAACTCATTCACATGCCTTTCAGTTTTGACCGCTCTTATTTATTTGTTTAGGACAGTACAAGAGCAGTGACACCACTTGCTAGTTTATTTAGACACACCTTTCCCACAAAAGATTGAACCCAGTGCTCTATAAACATGACATGTGATTGTTTTTCCTTTTTTTTAATGTGTGTGTGGGTGTGTTCATAAAGAAATCAAAGGAGACAGCATGTTTGTACTTGACTCTGATTTGGAGAAAATGTCTAGAAATAAGTTTAACACAACTATTAACTGAACTTCAGTTATTAAAATCTTCATGTAGTATGGAAATGTATATGTTTAATGCTTTTCTGATATGCAGATTAAAAACGAATAGTTCAAAGAAGAGGTTTATTTACATGTTAAAGTTGAACTCTGGTGTTGTTACATAATGGAGCATTACATAACAAGGCAATGCTCGGAAAAAATTTTGGTATTTATACTAAACCCTGATGTTCTTGAAAAGCCTGGAAAAAAACATAAATATAAATCACATGTTTAGTGTTATACTAACCCATATTTAGTTCACTGTTGTATTGACCAAGGATACAAATCCTTTGTGAGTTTAATAACAAACTGGAAGAACTGATGACTCAGAAACTGTGCAGCACACCCCTTTTCCACCCCATACAGTCAGGTAGAAGTGTATGTGTGTGTGTATGCATGTGTGTGTGTCAGATTAGTCATTATATATTAACAACAAAATAAACTTTTTATATGTAATGTATTATGTAGATGTTTCTGACTCAGCTTTAGTACTTTTCATCGAAGACCTTTGAACATATCACAGCAGGGTAATTCTTTACATGGACTATGAGCCAGTTTTTTTCACCCAGTAAGCAGTGACAGGCCATCTTAAACCACTGGAACACCGTAAACAGTTAAATTGGAATTTAATCGCTTCCACTGTCTTGTGTGGAAAAGTTAAAACTGTCATTTGAAGTCATGGAGTTTGTTCAAGTTTTAAAAAAGCCTGGCCTCATGGGCGGCTTGTACAAAAGCAGCTGGTAATTCAAGTTATTCGCTGCACACATGCTTTTCCATCTGTTACAGAAAGTCTAAATGCTTTTCCAGTAATGTAATTAAGAATACTCAGCAGTTGTGTTGAATTTGAATGTCAGAACTGCAGGCAGAGGACAGGATGAGTGCGTTGTTTTAACTGTGCAGATACTTAGAATAGGCTAACTTCCTGTATTTACCAGTACACTCCCACAGTGCGCTTCCTCTTTTCAGATCCCAGACCCTCTGAAAGAAAAAAGAAGACACAAATCCACCGGGTAAGAAAGCAGACTTCTAACCCAGAGTAACCGAGAGACTGACCTCAGAGAAAGTGAAAAATAGGAACTGAGAAAGAGCCTGACACTGATATTGTTGCTTTCAACACACTATAATTGAGCACAGACAGTGGCCTGTCTATTAGTTACAGACCAGGAGCAAAATACACAAAGGCCAGTCTGACTGCCTGTCTCTACCTGTTCAGGGCTCACCTACCCCAGACAATCAGCAGCTGTTTCATGTTACCACAAATGCAAAATTGTCATTATCACAACAAAAGCAAAAGTGAAAGGCTGGCTGAGGGGGGTTTCTATATACTATTGCATATCACTCTCTGATGTTTGCCTGTTTCTTTTGTATTGAATCTTAAAAGCTAACCTTCATTAGGCCCACAGTGTCCTAACTATCTAACACTTAAACATGATTGAGCGGCACTGTTGGGGTTAAAGTGGGATTTGGAAGGTGTAGCGGTGGAGCATGGGGAAAAGAATCACTTAGAAAATAAGTCACATAACTTGCTTTGTAAGGCTGTGAATGCTGACTTGTGTTTTGTTAGCCCACTGATTTCAAGATATAAGCACATGTTTCACAAGCTGTATGGCTGATTAAAACACAAACTGATGTCTGCTACCTTCCATGTAACCTAATTTTGACCATGAACATCATGTCTGCGCTCTACCAGTCCAGTATTGTGGAACACTCTAAACTAAACTGTCCCAAACCACTTAAAATTTTCTATACTTATTTTGCAGCACACAAAAAATTAATGCTTTTGACAGTAATATGCATTAACCTAACAGATTTAATTGCTCATTCGCTGAAGAGGCTGGAACAGCCCTCTGGATCGCCCCACTTTTCCCCCATATTGTGACAAGCAAGCCAAGTAAATATTAAAATCAACTGGGTTTGGGTTTTTTTTTTGCCTTTAAAGTTGTTAATGTTATTAAATAGCCACTGTGTCCCATATTATGTGTTTTCAGTGTAATAGTAATGCAGATTTTTATGTGGTATTGTTGGAAATAGCTTGTAAGTAGCTGGTTCCATGTTTCTGGAATTCCTACTGAGTCTTCTTGAGGCCTTACCGTGGGCTTGACTCTGCCCAAAAGAGTTGGGAATGCCTACTTTCTGCACTCCTGAACCCCCACTGTGGCTTTTTTGCTCCATTGTTAAAAGACATCAGTTTTCAAAAGAAACTTTAATAAAGGTAACACAGACAAACACAGGGAGACGGAAAGGTGGAGAAGGAACGGAAAAAAGGGAAACACCTGGAGACACAAGGGAAAAGTAAAAACAAAACTACACCTCCCCTTTCATTCTGATTTCCCTTTCCTTTCCTAAGAAGCAGTGTTATAAAGTAACATTCATACAATTCACCCGCACCCTCTCAACAAAGCCCCCCCAATAAAACAATTAAAAAAAAAGGATAGTTTGCTTTAAGTGCAATAGCTTCTGTTGTGTCAGCAGAAGACCTGTACATTTGAAAGCATGCCCAAAATTTCCTACCATATCACTGAAGTGGAAAAAAACAGAAAGTTCATTCACTGTTTACATAACAGACAAGTCTGAATGTCTTCTGCCAGCAAAGGCCAGTGAAGTGAAAGCTATAGTTATGTTTGATGTATAGCTGTAGCCTGTACTCTTCTTAAAATAAAACACAGAGAACAACCATCAGATTAAAAGGAAGAAGGAGCTCTGTCTTTCCTCCCAACATGCAGAGGATTTGGCCAAAAACACATCTTGCATGTTTACAGAGCAAATATAGGAAGTAATTGATTGTCTGTTTTTACTGTACAGAGGTGTCCTTTGATAGTAGTATTCACAGGTTGTCCCCTTTTCTCATCTTTCTTTTAGCTGTTGATGGACCGCAGTGTAATGCAATCCTGTGAGACACATACCACAGTGGTAGTGACTCTTCTATATCAGGGTAAGAATTCCCATTGACCAGTGCATTGGAAAATTGTTATTTATAGCATGAGATTGAACATTAAAGGAGTGCTGCCACCATCCCTGCTGCAGTGTTTCAGTGGTGACTGCTGTCGTGAGCGACATGTTCTTTTCTACCTGTGTCCTGTTGCTCAGATCAGGAGGAAACACATTGAGGGCATTGGCACATGTGCACATCTTTGTCAGACAGTCAGAGAGCGAGCCTTACTCAGCCCTGACTCTAGCAAAAAAGAAAATTATATTCAAAACCCTCACATATCATTCAACAGCAAACAGGTGATTATTCCTATAAGTCCTCTGATGATAGGGAATCTGGTATAATCGCACCCCAATGATGCTCCAACTGAGATGTTTGCGGGATTTACGGAGACAGGGTTGTCATCTCTTTAAAACCTCTGGACATCAGGGAGTCAGTGCCATCATTTGGCATTGTCTTTGCTGGGTCACAGTGTAGCAGGACTGTCAGCTCAGCAGTAACAAGCTTTTCTAAACACCAGGTGAAGCAACCGCATCTTCTCAAGCCTACCAATCATCCCACTCTACATGCATTTATATAGACCTAATGTGATGTGTAATCCTGCCCTTCTCGCTGTTTACACAGATCAGACATTTTCTAGAGGCAGGGAAAGGAGCAGACAGTTAGCTGGGAGTTGGCTAAGTTTGGCTCAAGAAATGCAAAAAAAAAAAAAAAAATTAAAAAGAATGAAAGAACTTTACAAGTTGGCAATATTAGATTAAATCCAAATGTTTCATTTATGCTTTTATCCTCAGTAAATATTATAAGATTTTGTGCTTCTATTAAGTTAAAGGGGATATATAATGCTTTTAAAGCCTTCCTATGCATATGTAAATCATTCATTTGTGATCTATATAAAGTAGAACTGCAATGCTTTGGTCTGAATTACTCGTCATTGTAGCTCCACAGACCCCTCTTTTACACCTGTTCTGAGGGGCATCTTAAAACAACTCGTTTTGGTGGGTTCTCTTTAAATGTGAACAAGACATTTTATGCCCGGCCCCCCTTCAGGGACTTGAAGAGGTTCTGATGCCCAAGTGGGGGTGGCAAGGGGCCTATGTAAGGAATCGTGTGGGTTAATACACCCAACAACTGAACATTTTGACTTGTCTACTTCGACATAACTAAACCTGGACTACAAAATCGCTCCAAAAATAAATGGTGGATTCCCGAAATTGGTAAGCCGGAAGTCCATGATCTTGTTTAGCAGTTCCACAGCAAATACTGCGACGTAATAGACAAGAAAACATAGCAGGGAGTAGAAAAAACTGAACAGACTGAAAAATATGACCCAAAAAGAATATAAAGATTTCTATGCAGCACTGGGAGAACATAAATTGAAATTTTCTGCACTCCTAAACACTCAAACTACACCCAAAAAAAATTTATTTAAGGGCTAAAAAAGTGGATTTTCCATGATATGTCCCCTTTAAGAGAATATCATTAAGAGAATATTCTTTCTAGCCAGTGAAATTTATCTCTGATTTATCTCGTATATTTTACACAGTATAATGGCTGTGGACTACATGTCGATCACTACTTGACAGCACAGGTGCCCCAATTAGTGGGACAATTGTAAAACCCTAGAGGACCTCTCATCTTTCGCACGTGAAGGAACACGGCTGAGGTCAAGTTTGTGATGAAATCATTTTACTCTATTCTTACAGTTTCTCTTGAGAGCATCAAAAGAGCCCGTTGGGTTGGTATAATTATCTCTCTGAACTCATTTTATCTTTTACACACATTGTGCTACACAGGCTCATTAATTGTGTAAAGTGCACTAAAGTGTTAAGCAGCTGGCTGGATCTACACACAGAGGTTCCACGGTGTTGCATTTCCACATCCCAAGATCTCAGGACACAAGATGAAGGGGTCAGGATGAGTAAATGAAACACATATGCCCTGAGGAGTCCTGGCATACAATGACATACAATATCACATAGCATCTGTACCACTACAGATCCTGTATCACTCCTCCCAAAAAAGTGCCCAGTGTATAGAGTTGTAATTTTAAGCTTGCTATAAATATATGTGGGGCTTTTCCTGCCACGGGGGTGGGTCAAAGCAACAGACAAGGTTATAGATCTAGCTGGATTGGCTCAACTCAGAAGAAAAAAAATGTGCAGCAACCAACATTGCTAAAAGATTATAACCTATACACTGAGACACCTTTACAGGCTAAACAGCAAATTCAAGCATACACAATCAACTTTAAATCCCATCATGAATCAGTATGTAATCACATCCATACACATAGTACATGAGAGAAATATAGCTGCAGTTCTAAAAGTGCAAAGAAAAAAAAACATGTCTTATATGGAAGACTGTACAAAACATTTTCTCAAAGTGCAGCTCTGGATTAATAAACTCACACACTTAGACTTTTGGGGTCACTGATTGTGAACACAAGTGCTCCTCAACACATTTCAATTTGTTTTGCAATTTTCAAGTGAGCTCATGCTTTCTGGCTGTCCTCACCATCTGATGAATGACCACTTTTCAGGTCCAAAGAGACATATGAAGAGTGCATCCCAAAGCCTGATTTGTGTAGACCCGTGCATCCAAAATCAGCATCCTCTGTCTTATGCTACCGCAACTCATAATCTGTGTTTGCAAGCAAGCTAACATTATGCAGAAGATAACAGAGAAAATAAAAGAAAAAAAAAATTCCTCTTTTGAGAGCGTCTCCCAGAACAACGACCTTTATTTAAGAACTATGAGCGAGGAGCTGACATGTGAAACAGCTCCCAGTCTGGATTAAACATCAGCATTCATGTAATGTGATGGAGTATTACTGTAACATGCTTTTGTCTTTGCATGCATTTTACAGTATGGTTACCATTAGAGCTACTCTTAATTTAAGCCCTGTTCAGTTTAAGAATCATCTTCAGGTATTTCAGAGTTAGACAGTCTTACATGTCTTACACATAATTATCCTATTCACACAATCTCTCATCCTCCATTGCTCCATAATAGAAAGAACAGAAAATTACTGTGCCACTGCCAGAGCGCTTTTTCCCATTCTCCTTTCTTGAGCCAAGGCTGTGAAGGAAAAAAAAAAAGAAAAAAGAAAGAAATCAATGATCTTTCTCAGTGCGTCTGTCAGGGACTGTGCAGCTCTAACATTCACTGAATGTTATGTAAGGCAAACAGATCTCTGTGCAGTGCATGTTAGCAGTATCCCTGACCCTTAGCTTGTGCTGACGTTTGTTCCTTGTGGTGATACTTCCAAGAGTTCCTCGTCACCTAAGCTCTGCTGAGACAGGTTAATCACGCACACACAGAAAAAGACATCAACACTAAAAAGACATCTATTAGGATAAAATAAATAAACGAAACAAGCTTGGCTTTAGGGTCCTGTCATGACTGACGCTAGACAAAGTTGGGTGCTGACTAGGGCTGGTAATAGAAAACCTTAAATCTTACTTTTTTTTTTATGCAAGAGGTCTGGGCAGCATTCACTAGGCTTATGTGGATCTGAGTGTGCTCAATGGGAGGAAGGAGTGGCATGGAGGGAATGGAGATGTCGATACAAAGCCAAAGCCAGCTCACTTTCTCACCTCCACACATGATAAATCTCTGCGTGCAGTGGAAAGCTATAGAAATGATTGCTTTCTCACATCAGTAAGGTGTGGTTCACAAGGGCTTTAGACATTATTTAGTTATCTAAAAAGCACTTATGTTGTAATATAATGGCATCTTTCTCTGTAAAATGATCCTGACAGTTTTAAATCTTAATTTGGGCTACAAATCTGTAACTTCCTTATTTTCTTTAGGAAATAGAGGCACAGTACCCTTGTGGACATGCTGTGGTCTGCTGAATATTATGCAACAAGGATCATTTTAGCACGAGTCACTCCAAGATCTCCTTGTCCTGCTCCAAGTGTCTCTAACACAGCATACTGTGGGTGTATATGTTAAGTTCATATTTAGGAAGATGAAAAATATACCAATTGGAAACTCCTGGGAATTCTGTCTCAACTTCCCTTCCTCTGCAGCTATATTTAAGCTGTTCTCATTAAGAGAAAATGTTCTCTTGCAGATTCTCTAATTTTTCAGTCTTTCATTCCTGCTAACATGCCAGTCTGCTTTCACTGTCATCTTTGAAGGTTGCTTCAACAGTCTCTCCCCCCGCCCCATGTCAAGCCTTAATAAAAACTTCCCACCCTATTTCTAACTTTTCTCACATAATTTTCCTTACACCTAGGGAGGCCTGTCCCAGTTCCCAGCGCTTTTTTTGGCAGAGCTTCTTATAAAGACTATGAACCCAATCAGGGAAAATAGGTGAGAAATACGGATTAGCTTAGAAAATCTCTTGACTCCTCAAGCAGCTCATTTCATTATCCCAGCAGTGCTTTACCTGTCGACATAATTACCACTTGACTTGTTTCCTTAAGCCTTGTCACTTTAGTGTTCCTGACAGCAAACGTTAAATGGGCACGCTGTTCATTGGGCGTTTGTGTTGACATTTGTTTTCACAGTGTAAGCCACTATCTCTTCTGGCAGTGCCCTTCGTCTGAGCGCGATGTTCTCAGCTGTCTGTGCGCTCAGATACTAGAGCCAAATGCCCTTTGTGGCCTGCCAGTCAAACAGCTTTACATCCATGACTTCTTCTGTTTCATCCCATCTCTTCATTGTTCTTTTTGTCCTCCTTTTGTCTGGACCCTTTCTTGATCTCTGGGATTTACCGCTGGTAGCTGTGATGATGGGCTTGCGGGTCAGTGTTATGCAACCCTGCGATTATTACATGGGACAAATTGAGTCAGACAGGCTGAAGGGACAGTACATAGGCCAGGGTTTAAGATAACATTGTTGAAGAGCTGGTTAGAGAAAAGAATACACTTTTTTATGGTAAAAGCTTAGAGATGATGATGGTGGCAAATACTGTGTATATATAAAGGGGTAACACAGGGATTTGTTGCTAAGGGAGGATTAGTTAACATGTGAGTTTTGAACTGGTTACTTATGAAACCTGAGTTGCATTCCATTCTTCCATTCTTTATTTGGTTGTTTTGACAGTGTCCCAGACTTTTTACATACAAGGACAGATGACTGGCACCTGTGGCAGTGGCCTAGTCTGGCACAGGTCCCAAACTCCACAGGATTCTCATAAAACCTCTCCTGTCTCTGAGGCTCACTGGGTCCAGTTTCCTTTGGCATCAGAAATTGACAGGATGGTACCAGCAAATGATAGGATCACTCAGGAGGAGTGGCTGGGTTTTGTCGATCATACAAACATATCCATGCTAGCTGACGTTTGCTTTTCTGAATAGATCTCATGTACGTCAAACTTTAATTAACTTTCAGTCAATAAGATGCCAGCTTAGGTTGGTGCCAAAGAGTTACTCTGACATTTCCAATCCAGTTTTGACTGAGTTTTATGTTACCTATAGTCCACTGAGCCACTTAGTCCAGTTCAATATTCACTTTTGCAGACTGCCTCCATCTTAAGTTTTCAACATTGTGCCCTGAAATTTAGTTTCCTTAAAATAAGAGTAAAATGTCAGCCAATAAAGAGGATGTTACAAATCTTTGGATTCATAAATATTCTTGAATCTCTCTGTAGATGAGTGTAATCTACCTGTGCTGCATTAATAGGTTATAAAGGCCACAGTGCAGACTCTTTAACAATCTTGCAGCCGGAATCCTTATACCCTCCTAAAGCTCTGCTTTCTGGACAGGTTCACTGTCAGCTGCCTTTTTCTTTTGCAGGCAGCAGGCTGGTATCGTTAGAAATAACACCCACTGTCTGCTTTAAAGCAGGTAGTCCTGCTCCACCATTACCAAACATCTCAGTGTTGCCTTCCTTATATGAGCACTGGTTAACAGTGCAGGCATCAGCACCCATAGAAAGCCAGGAGGCAACAATGAAGCGCAAATATAGCATTAATCTTGTTTACATGTTAATACAATCTTTGTGACTGTGCATTGAAAACAATATTATAATCATAAAGAAAAATGTACAAAGTGTCACCTTATTGTTGGAGTAGCTCTTAAGACCAAAGTACAGATATATTACCTCAGCCATACCCACTGCCACATCTGTCTATTAGAACTGGACTGAAAATGTTATATTTTGTTGATTCTAACCTTTCTTTACTTGTATTCCATTACTACATTTTTGGCATATTCAGTTTTGTGTGATTTTCTGAATTTTCTATTCCTTGCATTGGCAGCTTACTCACTTTTGATCATCCATTTCATTTTGCAACAATCCTGTATGTTGCCATTTCTGTCATTGCAGAATGATACATCTGATGGTTAGCTGTACAGAATCAATGTTTTTGGGTGAGCGCATGCCTCGTTGTGTCCAGGACAGAAAGTATGAGAATGCCACCACAGAGGTAACTGAAGATGTCCACTGGGTAAATGATGTCATTCTCTGGTGATGCAGGACAATAATCTAAACTGTATCCAGACACTCACACACACTTTCCCACTCTCATTACTTTTTACGACGTCATCATTCTAACACTGACCCACCTGACTGCAGCAAAATTTCCCCTAATGATTTAGCTACTAAATACCCGGAGTTGCAGACATTGCCACATTATCTCAGAAACCCGCTGCTGCATAGTTGTCACAGTCACAGATTGTCATTAACACATTTCCGATCACCTCCTCCACATTTACACCAAAGATGTTGCAGTATCTGTTTGCTGTTTGTCAGATCAGTTGATGGGAACTCATCGTCTCTAACAACTAATATAACTACTGTTGAGTATTAACGCGCATCTTCCAGCCCTGTAGTGATGCTGTATTTTATGTCATAACATAAATCTATAAGCAGCTTCATTCACTATGCGAATCATGCACCTGCAATTATTTTGCCAGAAAGAATTTGCCATGAAATGCATTGCAAATACAAAATGCAGGCCCTGTTAGCACGTAACAAAAATATAGGCATAAGAAAATTTCTCAGCACATCCTGTGTCATTAGTCAAACTAGTATAAAAGATTGTTAAGGTTTCCATTGAGAAATTAATTGCATTAGAAAGAACTGCAATTGATTGATAATGAAGGTTGGCTCTTCAGTAATTCATTCATTCATTCCTAATGATCTGTGTTTGTTTTGCTGCCTTTTATACTGTTTTATTGAATTATAAACAGTAAACATATTAATTACAGGATTGTGATGCTTCAGTGGGAAGATTTATATACATGCAATATATTTATGCTTAAAACTGTGAGGACAAATGCAACACTGCTGATGCATGAATATAATACCAAAAGTAATGCAAATAAAGCCGTTTTTTCATGCAATTTTATTAATATAGTGCTATACCTATATTTTAAATCAGTATGTTCACATCCCTTATCTTATCTTGTGTGTGCTCTCCGACTCTTCAGTGTTGCTCCTGTGTCTGGTATTTTTCCACTGAATACATGTAGGGAGGTGAGGTGATGGATCTATCCCCACAATGGCTCAGGTTTTTTTTGTGATGTGTGCTAAGTAGCGCTCACCCTGCCCTCCTCCTCCATCCTTTTCATCTTCCTGTATGCCATCACTGTGAGCCTCGGCACTGCAGCACTTGCTCTGCTCGGAAAATTCCACACTGCAGCAGAGCGAGGGGTGGCAGTGGAGAGGGAGATGCAGGTGGGAAGGGATAGAATACGCTCAAAAAAAGTAATCAGTGTTGTGGGTTTTTCAATATGTCGTAGGAGTATGCTCCCACTTTGAATGGTAAAAATATTGTGAGCGAGGAGAAAGGAAGGAATTGGGCTTGTGGTTAACTGTAATAATGCCATTAACAATAATGAGATGCATTACATGGCAAAACTTGGGAAAATGTTTTTAATTTTTATTTTTCCTTGATGGAATGCAATCAAATACGAGGCCATGAAGACAGCTTGATTTTTAAGATATCTAAACAATCATGTTAAGTAATGTAAATCGTTTTGGGGAGGAAGGAGGTAGGCCTGTATATCAGCAGAAAGAGGACGAGAAACCTAGAGGCAGTGAGTGATGGAGTGATGGAGTAATGGAGGGATGGAGAAATGTAGTTCTTTGGCTACAACCTCTGCAGAAACGTGCATCAGTCGTCACGTGCTGTAAGAATAAGCAGAAAAGCACTGCAGTACCCTAACACTACAGCTTAGAGTGTGCACCCACAAACACTCAGCTCAAAGAACTGCAGATTTAATCCACACCCCCAGAATTTATGCTAAGATTACTCACACAGATTTATAGAAATGTGTGTCATGTATTTTCTCATGCCTGTAAAATTTAAATAAATTGCAGGCGCTCTTGCCAATTAGCGTTTTAACCAAACTATCACCATTCATGGATTTCCTCCAGGTTGGACATGACTGAATGTGAATTAAAAAAAATACTTCATGTATCCCATATTTGGAAAATTTGTCTGTTACAGTACGGCAGTTTAAATGATTATGAAATAATAATAACAGTAATATCTGGCAGAAGCTTCTCTGCCAGACAGACATATTTCCTGTATTTGTCCTTGTGTCAGTGAAGCTGAATCAGAGTGTTAGAGAAGGTGCTCCACTGCCTGCCCAGTCAGTGGTGCAGAGGGTGATTAGGATTATTCATGATGGATAACAGTTTATTCAGGGACCTCCACCTCCACAGCTTCAAATGTGTCCAGTTTGCAGCCAATCACAGAGCCAGCTTTTGAGATCAGTTTATTCAGTCTGTTGGTGTCATCAGCTTTGATGCTCCTCCCCCAGCAGATCACAGCAAAGTTCACTGTGCTTGCCACAGCAGAATGATAGTAAATCTCCATAATTTGCTGCACGTGTTGAAGGATCTCAGCTTCCTTAGGAAATAGAGCCTGCTCATCTTCTTTTTGTGTACATCTTCTGTGTTGGCCTTAGAGTTGAGCTTGATGTTGAAGCTGATTCACAAGTACTTGTACTCCTTCACCACATCCTGTGTCATGATAGACACAGGTCATGCAGCCGTTCTCTTCCTTCTCAAGCCAATCATCATCTCTCTGGTCTTACTCACACTCAGAAGCAGATGATTCCCTCCAGACCACGCCACAAAATTATCCAGTAGTGCTTGGTACTATCGTACTATGTGCTTTAGGAGTATTACTGTAGGTGGCATCATCTGGAGTTATACTGAAAGCCTGAGCTGTACAAGGCGAACAGGAATGGAGACAGCACAGTTCCCTATAGAGGTCCTGTACTGCACATCATCAGATCAGACAGAGCACTGCCCAGTCTCACATACTGTGACCTGTCTGTCAGGTAGTCAGTAATCGATGAGATGCATTTCCTGTAGTTTCTCTCTCAGTAGCAGTGGCAGAATCATGTTAAATGCACTTGAAACAGTGCTGTGGAAAAAAAAATTTGCCTCCTTTCCTCATTTCATGTTTTTTTTTTCTTTGCATATTTGTCACACTTGTATGTTTCAGATGAGCAAAAAATTTTAATATGAGACAAAGATAACCTGAGTAAATACAAAATGCAGTTTTAAAATAATGATTTCATTTATTAAGGGAAAAAGCTATCCATACCTATCCGGCCCTGTGTGAAAAAGTAACTGCCTCCTAAACCTAATACCTGGTTGTACCACCATTGGCAGCACAATTGCAGTCAAGTGTTTGTGATATCTGGCAATGAGTCTTTCACATGTTTGCAGAATTGTTTGAATTCAGCCACAGTGGAGGGTTTTCCAGCATAAACGGCCTGTTTAAGGTTATGCCAAAGAATCTGAAACTAATTTGAGTCTGAACTTTGATTACGGCACTGCAAAAACTTTATTTTGTTGTTGTCTGAGCCCTTCTGAGGTGGACTTGATGGCAAGCTTCAGATCATTGTCCTGCTGCATAACCTGAGTGCATGTAAGCTTCAGGCCATTCTCCTTGGGGATTTTCTGGTAGAGAACAGAATTCACAGTTCCATCAATTACAGCAAGTCGTCCTGAACCAGCAAAGCAGCCCCAGACCATCACCCACCATGACTGACTCTTGTTATGGTGTTCTTTTTATATATTAGTTTATGTCAGATTATAACAGGATTCAAACCTTCCAAACAGTTCAACTTTTGTCTTGTCAGTCCACAGTATATTTTTCCCAAAAGTCTTAGGGGTCATCAAGATGTTTTTTGGAAACTGTGAGATGAGCCTTTGTGTTGGTCAGCAGTGGTTTTCTCCCTGGAACTCTCCTGTGGATGCCATTTTTGCCCAGTCTCTTTCCTACTGTTGAATCATGAACTCTGATCTTAACTGAGGCAACTGAGGCCTGCAGTTCTTTAGATGTTGTTCTGGGTTCTTTTGTGACCTCCTGGATCTGCAGCATGTATGCCTGAAACAGTGTAGGGCTTTGAGCACATCCAACTAGAGGTATTCAGGAGGCATCGTAATCTGATCCCCAAACTACCTAAGCTGGTGCCTTTCAATTTGAAACTGAAGCAGGTCCACTCTGAGCCCCTTGTGAATGACTCATCTCTTCACCGTCTTATCTCTATTCAGCTTATTTCCACAGTTTGAAGATGCAGTCTTATGGCTCTTTTAAACTCACCGTTGTCGCCCTTGTGAACAGCACTATGCACTAAAAGTGATGTCACTGGCACACTGTGCTATGGTCTTGTATCAGCTTGTTGATTTCTGTAACTTACGCACAAGGTTGGAGACATGAGTTTATGAATGAGTTGGTCTTTACCTCCATTTCAGTGATATGTAAGTGAAGGAGCTCAGGGATTCCTAGATTACAAAGAGGGAGATGCCGCAGCATGCTTGAAATGAAAACAGCCCATCACGAGCTGGAGGTCACCACTCAGTGAAACCAACAGGACCACATCATATGAATAAAGTCATGATTCGATCCCAAGACCACTGAACTGAAAACCCTCGGCTTCTTGGTTATTCCTATGTATTCTGTCCATTAAAGTTATGAACAGGAGAGTACCTTGTTGAAATTCAGTTTGGATAGATACAGTAGCAATAAATCATTGAAAAATAAAAAAACACACTGTGATGTTACAGCGTAATCACTATATCAAGCAGATTGATTCAGAGCAACTAACCTAATGTGTTATTGATCAACAACACACAGGCTGCAGATAGACTGACAAGTGGCTGGAAAATAGGGGAGGACTGTGACACGTGAATATAAAATGTGTGTTGTGCCAGATCTCATTCAGTCCACATTTACAGACACCTCTATTTATAATGAGGCTAAGTCCTAAGTGCCACTCATTCTACTTCATCACAGTTCTGTTTTTGTGCCTGTTTCAATTTGCAAAGAGTGAAGTCAAGTGCTGCTTTTGAGTCAGCACCTACACCTACCAACTATACTAATTTGGCATGTAAAGAAATAGGGTGTTAATGTTTAATAATTAGATATTTATTATTTATTAAATATTTATGTTATCTATTTATTTATTTATTTTTATTTGTTGTCTAGGCTGGTCAGTACTTATGGTATAGTTAAATTCCAATATTTTGGAAAGCTGTGTAAAATGTGAATAAATTTTATTTACATTTTACACAACGTCACAACTCTTTGGAATTGTATTACAAAAGCAGAGATGTGTAAGCAACATGCTATAATAACAGAGCAGGCACACATATTTGAACTAATTTACTTTACTTTACTCCCCCAATATACTCTCAGACTCTGATATGAAACTGAAAAACATGCAGTTCTTAGAAACATAATACCAAGAACTCTACATCAGTTTTCGGATCAGAAATGGAAGTTTGGGAATGCATGCTCTCAAAGCGCTTCACTGTAACTCTTTTCTGACAGCAGCCTTGGGAACATATGAACACAGGCCTCTTTTTTCTTAACGCATCCCAGAGTAAGGAGGGATGTGATGGCACTTTAAAATACATGCTTATTTGAACAATTTTGGCAGTGAGCCCCACAAAGCCAACAACACCATCTGGACAATATATTAACCAACTCATTATGGACTCCTGTGGAACTGCAGTTTCTTGTGGCAGTAGATTTATGTGCTGAAAACAGAAAACTTTTGAGCTTTTACTTTGGTGTGTCCAACTGCTGTTTTCAGGAACAAAAGTAGATGCAGCAGTCCAGTCAATAGTAGCCTAGTTTAAAGCCATTCTGATGTGATAAAATATTGATGGTTTCTCACAGTGATCAGACTAGTCGGCCTTCAGTATTGAAGTCCAAACCTGGCTAGGTCACTAATTAAACATCAAGGGGTTTACATGGCATGACAGAGTCAATTTCAAGTTGAATTCAGAACTAAGTGTACAAATAAGCAAATAAGCAACATGTGCCAACACCATACTCTGTCTGTGTAAGTAGAGGATTTGCTGAGAGAACTCCAAGGTTGAGGAACTGTCCTTCTAAGGAACTAAGGAACTAAATCACAATCTCAAAATCACCTCATTTAGCCCCACAGTTCATCCTCTGTTTGGAGCTAAAACAAGATGTTTGAGCTCCCTTTAAGATCCATCTCCCTTTAACAATATCTTCCAGGATTTCTCACTGAACTATTGAATTATTTCCTAATTTCTAGGGAGTGTGATAACTTCCGGAGGTTCACATTCTTTCAAAGTTTGCAGTTCTAAAGACAGTTAAATGGGTGAATATGTGAATCGGTATTTTTGTCTTCCCTCAGGGACAAAGCCTATAGCTGACTGTCTAAGCTGTATTTAATGCAGTAAAAGATAAAATCTTGTTTTCTATTTTTCTAGTGGTGGTGAAAAATGAAGTTCCAATTCTTTTTAGGTGCACAGGTCATGTATATGACTCCTCACTGCTGTGTGTACTTCAGTTTCCTTTTTCCAGGAAGTAAACACTGTCTCTTGAAAGTCATACTCAGGTCTCCTCCCTGCTTGAAGTGACGTAACTGACAGGGGCAGCATATACAAATTGAGAAGCTAGCCAGGTTTAATGGTTAGTCTGAAATTAGTTGCAAGAACATGGCTGTGTATCTGTATTTGTAGAGCTACCACCTCTGGACAGCGTGTACTTTGTATTGCTATAATGTCATGGGGTTTAGATACAGATGGATTGGATTTGCTGGATTGTTATATAATACAGCAGGAGAAGACAGGACTTACATTCACTCCTTCTCTCTCAAGCACATACATGTGCACATGCACACACACCCAGAGACAAACACACACTCACACAAGCTGAGACACCACTGGTATGTGAGGGAACTCCAGAAGCCCTTATATCTGCAGAATGAAAACAAAAACTTCGCTCTGTGCAGCCGAGTGGGAGGAGTCCTGCATTTGACTTTCAACAGATGATGTTTACCCCATTTTCCTGGAAAAAGAAAACTGGTGTACACCACAAAGTGGCAAGGAGACCACTGCACACAGCAGGAGGACTCATGTAAAGGCCTTTGCACTTTAGAAAGAATAAGAAATTCACGTTTCACCACCACTAGAACAAAGAGAAAGCATTTTATCATTCATTGCATTAAACAGTTTGGACAATAAGCTGTGCTCTGTAATTGTTTCTTTTGAAAGAATGTGAACCTCCAGACATTTACCCAAATACAAGAAGTTCAGCTGATTAAGAAATCCTCTAAAATTCTGTTTAGAGCTCAGTCACGCCTCTCCAGTTTAAAGTTTGAACAATGAGTTATTTCCATATGCCCTAATGAACTTGAGCTTCATGAAAGCCCTTGAATGGTAAATGTATCCCTGCACTGTTTGTTTTGGGACTCACTCTTCAGCGTGCACAAGCCAGAGCTCAGACTAATCATGCCTCTTGTGTTTGGGCGTGCACATATGTGTGCATGAAAATCAAAATATTATGGTTCTACATTTTGGCAGCCATAAGCGCCACGTGATCTTTTTGTGCAACATGTGGAGAACTGAAGGAGTGAGTGTGTGTTAGTAAAAAACTTTTTTTTCTCACTCGCTCTCAGCGTACTTGGGTCATATGGAACTTGTTAATATACAGTGAGGTACAGGAAGAGCCCAGTACAGCAAGTCCTGCAAAACTGCATAGTTCAAGTCAGATTATATAATTCTGACTGATTTATGTGGTTGGAAACTCCAGTCAGTTTCACAAAGAATGCATTTGTGAGATCAGATTTTAGTTGAAAGTGGAAGGCAGTTAATATTTATGACTCTCCATTGCTGTTTTTGAGAAAGCAAAACAGAACATACAGAGATTGCATTTTGTGAACTCTAATAAGTACCCACTACTTTGTTTATCTGCTGAATGAGGTATTTCACCAGCACAAAATTGAGTTAAGTCTGCACTATGTTGTGTTGATTTGTTTTGAACTTGTCCTGTTTAGAGCACTGAGAATCATGGCTTATGACCACAGTGTTTGCACTGAATCTCCATGTAGTTGATCAGCATCATCGTAAAGGAAGACAGATGTTGATTTGTTCTTTTTTAAGCGAAGTATACTCCATGATTGTTTGTATTATGGGAATCTCACATTGTTTTCATTTGATTATGTATCTGTGTGTGTGTTTGCATGTGCATCTGTTGCTGAAAGCATGAGTTGTGCAGCATGCTCCTAAATGGTGGAGGTGTCAACATCTATTTGGGCTGTAGAGGCATCATAAAAGTTTTTAAGGGACTGAGTTTTAAAAGGAAAAAGTAAGAAAATGTGCATACAGTTAAAGAAAAATGTGCTTTTGTTCATCAGAATATCACATATCATATCTTTCCTGTATCACAAAGATGACATTTATTTGCGGCAAATTCACAAACCCAGTCTGCGATGAAAAGTTTTGCAGTTTGACAAGTATATTCAAAAAGATTTAGAAGCCTGATGCTGGCACTGAGCTGCAGAGCAGATTTACTGGATGGTGAAGGGTTTACAGGATGTGTTAGACGTGATAGGATGCCCTAGCTACAGATGCTCAATAATTCCCTTCCAGCGCTGATTTATTCTGGTCCATTTGACCGAAAGTGACACCTACTCACCTTTAACTTTAGCAAAATTTGGATGAGATGGTCAGCCAGTCAGGATGTGGGACAGGGAGGAGAGGGAACTGGGCTACTGGCAACTCTCTGGGTCAGATCATGTGAAACAGACTTGGCTTCTACCCAAACCCCACTTGCAGACAAAACCTGGCTACCTGGACCCTGGACAAGAAGTATAAAATCTGACCTGATTTCTCTTCCAGGTCTTGAGGAGCTGGTATCATTGTACACCATTAGTATAAATCTTACTTGTAGTTTATTAGCTGTCAGGAGTCAGGGGTAAGGTTGGGCGGGGGCAGGGGTGGTGTGGTAATGGTGGCTAGTTTGGCAGCGTGTACGTAGAAAAAATGTGTCAGCTGAACTATAACAGATCACCAGACAGATGCCGCAAAAGCACAGTCTTAGACCGACGTGTCTTATGTGTTCATGTTTACACACAAAGGATCTACAGGTGTATTAATAAGTGTGTCCAACATTAACACTGTATTTTACCTCTCTATCATACACTTTTCAAAACCAATCTGCATCCTCTCCTAAATTACTCCAGTCGCTCACATACACTCGAAATGGTTCCCATGGTGATGTGCTATTGCAGGCCTAGTGCTGATGTACAGCACGTAGAAACTAAACCATAACAATGAGATGATAAACACGTCCCGTTATTTTCAAAACAGGCATGTGAGTCACGACAAATACAAAAATAAGCATAAACTTTGACACTACCAGTGATCTGTTTGACCATTAGTCACTCAGTCACTCCTTCGTAGATATTTTCCATGCCTCACGTTACAGTGTGACATGTTTACAAGAGGACTGTCCACACCTTTCCTTAGACTTAAGAGGAAAAGTCAAGTGTTTCCTGTGGGGGGAGGCTATGATCTAGCTGTTTGTTAACAGAACATGTATGTCTCATAGCATAGCATTATCTCCAACATCAGCCTGATGGGGTGCAGCAACTTTAAACACTGCAATTATCTGATGTCAAGACAGTTGGTGGCTGCATGCAATTGTCTCCACCAGTTGTGAGGGTCATTGCTGCCATAGCTCAGTGCACCAAGTAGCTTACTTTGATGCACATTAGGGCTTTAAACTTCCACTCACAGGCACCTGATTTTCATCAGCAGTATATCCAGTTTTGCTAAAATTACATGAATGTAGCTCTGAGAAGCACACTGGCTTTAAATTTGTGACCTGTCCATGTAGCTGGTTAGCATCATTAGTGAGGAGGAGACCAGCAGCATGAACTTTTATGGGGATAAACCATGCCGACAGCGTCACCTTTTGCCATACCACTGTAGTACGTGACTGTGCTTTGGTATAATGGACTTCATGTAGCTCCAGGAATGTACTTGAGGAATGTGTTAGTGTACCTGACGATAATGCAGTTGAATCCGTGAGGTTGCTTAGGTGCTCGCTGCGGTTTGGGAAACTGCACGTCATATTGACACAAGGCCATTACCAGCTCAGATCTTGGATTACTTGGGATTCAATATCATTGGCATTTTGATTCAGTGTAGTCAAAGTTTTGTTTGTTCATGTGTCCATTTCTGAGGATTAAAATGAACTTGCCCCAGAAAACCACTGGCAGAAGAACTATTTTCCCCAGTATCACTCTGTGTAAAGAAGAAACTCTGTTTTTTCACTCATTACCTTCTGTCCTTGTTAAGCACCATGCCAGAATTATTTCTAATAAGGCAATAAAGTTTACCACCTTGCTTATGTTTCAGTATTTACAAGAAAATGCACAGCAACAGAGGAAGTTTTATCACTACAGTGGATTATTTATTTACTGAATATTGCCTTGACTCACATTTTATGCTTGTATTTACTGTCAACCAGGCATCGTCATCCAGGAACTTCATGTCATTGCTGACAGATAAACAAATTTAATGGTAACATGTGCATTTGAGAATATGATTTTTGCTCTTAATTATGTTGACAGCTCTACATAAATAAACAGGTGCTTTGATTTTATTTTTAGTGCCTTTTTTACCAGTCTAGACAAAGGGAAAGGCAGAAGGAGCCATATGAGGATTGTGGGAGGCGGTGGGGAGTGCAGGAATAAACAAGGTTGTCCTTGACTTGGCATTGGCTGTCAGAGTTCCAACAGCATTCATCACTATCAACACACAGAGCAGAACCAGTAAGATCCCCTACACACCCGTGTCTCACTTCCTCACAAGACTAGGAATCGGTGAGAGGGCTTATGGACTCACTGGAAAATAGCTGGTCAAATTAGTAGCATAATACTGTTGTGATTTCCCCAAGAAATTAATTTCAAGACACAGCCTTGCTTCACAGCACCCACAGTGCAGGCTGCAGTATGGCATACTGAGCTTGTTTGAGCTTATTCTTTTTTAAGTGTCAATAAGGGTCAGTTTGCATTATTAAGCTGTAGCTGTCCAGTGACCTGAATTTTCAGTTTGAGTGACATCATATAGTACTTAGAATAATACATTAGACAAATTGGGCCAAACTGTAGACAGACAGTGATTGATAAGCTCATTATGGAAGAACAATTCTCACATTCTCTAGATGCAACTACCTGCAGCTGTACATGTATTCTCTGTTATACTAATTATTGTTATCTCTGACCCTTTGAAAGTTGCATTGCTTTGATCAAACCCACTATTTCTCTCCTTGGCCTTAAACATTTAGCAGCTACTTACTGATCCAAGCTGTGTCCATCCATTCGTTTTCTTCCCCTTATCCAGTGACTGTGGAAGCCAGAGTACCTGAGAGAACCCACGCAGACATGGGGAGAAGACGCAAACCCCAGCCTGGATTTGATTCCAGGACCTTCTGGCTGTGAGGCAACAGTGTCAACCAGCAACTTGTTTGACTGTTTTTATTTAAGGTGTATTACCATGGCACTAAAAACTTGTCACTAATATCAGACTGATACATTCATAATAAGTACTGGATTTAAAAGTTGCTGCACTATAACAGACCATTTCACTGCTTCATTAGTTAATATACTGCTGCATTTGTTTAATGAGATTTCTGCTACATCTCTGGTGGAGAGAGTTTGCAGTGATTCCTGTGTTTGTAGAAGGTCTAGCATTGTGCGATGTGCATGGAGGGAGCATCTAGCGATTGAATCACTGCTCTGATTCACAGCTGGATTGTGGGTCCTGTGGCACAGCCAGGACCTCTTTTCCTGAGACATGAATCCACGGAAAGCTGACATGACACACGTGTATCATTTGACGCCAAGGAGACTACGTTGTAAAGCTGACAGCTCATTTTTTTTAAATACCCACGTAATTTCTTGCATCCTCACACTGTGTCTACTGTGAAGTCATAACCTGGGCTGAGCTAAGCCATGTGGCTGACAGTTTACCACTTCGCCTCAGTACATCTGAAATAATTTCCATCCAAGATAAAGTGTCAGATAAGGTGTTTAACTATGTGATATATATATATATATATATGAGAGAAACGCAAAAGGAGTTTGGGATTTTAAATGACTGGACTGAGCCTAACTAGCAGTGGCCTTCAGCGTTCTTTCATTTTTCCCAGTTCCTCAATTTTTCCTTGCAGTTGCTGCTTGGACACAGTTCAGATGCCACACAAAACCCATTGGAGGAGCTCACAAGAGCTATTTTCATGTGTGTGATCTTATCTCTGTAAAATCAACAAGGAAAGAGATGGTTTTGCAAGAGTGCTGGTAAACGTTTTTTGGCACGTTCTTCGAGTAAACAACTTTCCCTAAAGTTATATTAGAGAAATGGATTGTGTGCCATTTTATTATTGGTACCCGATGAACCATGGTGGCCCTGATGCAGCTTCGTGTGTCTTTCTTTTAATGCAGCTCTATTTTTGGTCTGAACTTGAACCCACATTGCCAGTCCTGTGTTCATCTTAATATAAACTTCAAGACTACTTCTAAGGTAATTTGACATAGCTTAATGCTGTTTTGGCAAAACACAGTTTCCGCCCTCACAAGACACGTGTTAATAGATTGCATGGACAGTTGCAAGTTGATGATGTGTTCCACATTAGTTAGTTCTGGTATCCATGCTTTAAGAAAAATACTCTAATAAATAAATTGATAAATACGTGTTTGTTTTTTATTAAAGACAGAGCCACCTTGCATATTATGATAATACATTCAACATCTAGATTTCACACCCATCACATTTATAGTGCATTCCATTTGAACACACCTTTAGTGTTGCCCTGTGATCACTGAGATGTGAAAAAAGTCAAAAAATCAAAATCAAAGAAAAGTGTGAGAGCAATTTTGATTTGGTGCTAAATTCACTGATTAAACTTGAGCCCAGTGAAAACAATAGGGCTTGAAACTGCAGCCAATCTCCGAAATAAAAACAGCGATGGAGCCTACAAGTAAAGTGAATTTTTTTAGAAGAAAATCTTCAGTGTTATGTTTTTGTGTCAAGCATTTTTCATGTTCTACCCTCCCCCATGTTTTCTCTCCTTCCTCTTTGTCTGCTTGATCCTCTCCTAGGTGCCTCGTCTCCTCCCAGCGACAGCTGCGTGTTTGTGATTGGCTGATTCTGGAGAGGGGGTGGGGCTCGCTCGCCGCTTCTGCTGTTTTCTAGCAGGCGGATCAACCCAGCTGTCAGTTTCGGTAACAGGAGAAGACGAGTACGGTTGGACCTTACGCTGCTTTAAAACCTTCTGGCAGCTTTTAGGAGCTTTAAAACCAGTTTTTTATTATATGTACAAGCACAACGAACATACAGCTTAGCGGGTGAGCCTTATAATTTGCTTTCCGGGAAGGAAAATAATCGGAATTACGGGATTTCGTCGCTAGCTCCGTCCTTCCTGTTCAGCCCTTTGTTTTTCACGGCTTCGTTCAAGTAGGCGAGCAGCAGCGCCCCCTGTGAGCGAACAGGAAACGGCCTGAGGATAGGGAGCCAAACGAGCGGCCGAGCTTCTTGCCTCCCGTGCGAAGTGGGTCCCCCCAGCACAGCTGTCCGATGCGGAGTGAGAATGAGTCCCGCTCTGGAAGCCCTTATGCAGGCGGACGGGACTCCTTATACCGGAAAAGGGGTGATGCTTGAACCGTTCGTGCACCAGGTGGGAGGCCACTCTTGTGTGCTACGGTTTGGGGAACAGACTATTTGCAAACCCCTCATCCCCCGAGAGCACCAGTTCTATAAGAGTCTCCCACCAGAGATGCGGAAGTTCACCCCTCAATATAAAGGTGAGTCTGTGTAGCTCAAATATGAATCAAGCAGCATGTAATGTTTTCCTTCTGGTGTCTCTGTGCATGCGTTGTGCAAGGTTCTCGTGGGTGCATTTAATAATGCACTGCAAAAAGAAAAAAATGTCTATCACATTCAATTTTATGCTTACGATTGAGTGCTGCAGTGCCACAAAGAGCGTAGTGTACAGAACAACACTATAAAATGTATGCTGAGTATTTAAAAGATGAATGCATTGGCTTCAAAATGACTTGTACACAGTGTCAGTCGTGTTGAAGCTTTTGGCAGACACAACTGTCCGTTTTCTTTATATAATGCTTGTGTGTGAGGCAAGGTTTCAAGTAGCATCAAACCTGATGGATTGACTTCCTGCCAAGAGGATGAGTAGCAAGAGGTCTCTTGACTGTGTCACGCTTTTAAGGCAGCTATAGTTTCAAGATGCGTATAAGTGTTCCACAGCAATCAAAAATAACTGGGACAGATCACCAGAGTAATAATTTAGAAGTCATCTGAGAAGATTTCCTGGTCTGGTTTCAAGGTACCTGCGCACAAAGAATCATTTCACCCACACAGACTTAAAATTGGAATGTTACGTTCCCTGGTTGCATTCAGGTCTACAGGCTCTCACAGTAAACCCCATAGACAATTACACCTAGTACATGCTGATACTAAGATCTTCAGGCTTTTTGACGTGATGTGTGGTAACTGACTCTTTAGTCATGCAGCATGGGGCTATAAAAAGATCCTGGATAAGGAATGGGATGTGAGGAGCAGATAGTATAGTAGACGTCTGGGGCCTTAAAATGCTCAACCCCACTAGTATTTTCCAGTCTTAGATTTCACATAATGATGAGAGAGGGGGAAAGAGTTGTGTTCTTCTCAAAGAATGTAAGGTTTCTTATTCTTGTTTGGAGATAAACGTATCACAACAGTATCTGATGTTTCAGGGACATCTTGCAGTGGGATTCTGAATTAGGAACATTAAGGCTTTCACGGAGGTGTGGATGTAGATTAAGTTTACGAGTTAGGGATAACTTATATTGTGTAGAAGAAATGGTATTACAATTTAATGTCAAGGTACTGAGCTGAAAAAAGATTGGACATGAACCTTTTGTACCTTTATAAAATGATAGTAACTGATAATCATGTATAATTCAGTTAAGCCTTACTATTGTATTATAGTCAATTTGCGCAACTGGGTTGTAATAATCTCATTTGATATACCTTTATGACTAATTTACGAGCTCTTATATTGAAAGAAACTGAGTGACTCATAAGTTCCTGAGCTGGCTGCAACAGTGTGATGACAGTGCAGCGTTGAGCCACACATTCCCTCAGAGGCGGGGCTTTCTGCAGAAGGATGATGTCAGTGCGCATGACATAAGCCAACCCTCCGCCTGCGTAGAAAGATGGATACCATGATCCCATTTAACATGAAAAACCAGTCCCGTTTATTTGCATGCCCATTGTGTTGACAATTATAATAAAATGTAATTTAATTTTCTTGCTCGCTGCCTGATTTGTAATGACCCCTGCTGCTTGTTGTTTTGTTTCGTCTGTCATGTAACTTGGATGTTGCGTCCAGATCTGAAACATTTTCTCTTGAACTGCTCCGACCGCATCCCTCCTCCCTCCTTCCTGTCTGTGGTTAAGCTGTTTCGGCCACTGCAGCTGTGATGTTTATTCTAGGTGCAACACCTCCCCCACTCTGCCTGCAATACGCAGGTCCTTGTAGGGAGTTTTATTGGGGGGATGGGGGATCGGCTCTGGAACCTTTTTGTGGGTCATGTCAGAAATTAGCATTGGCATCAAAGTACACTTTCTTTTTTGTAGTTGAAGGGTTTCCAGAAACATCCGTTAGTTTCATTTCCATTCTCTGGAGTTTTCTTATCAGTTTGTCACATTATGTTACTTATTACCAGTGGAAGCATAATGTGATGATGCATTTTCAAGCATACAATAGCTCTATTATTTTATTTAAGGATGTGAAATAAGAACATGATAGATAGTCTTGTTACTTAATATATATTTTGGCTATAAAACCATTCATTTTCTTATCTGTGTGTCTGATTCATTGTCATTTGACACTTTAAACATTGACAGAGGATTGTGAATGAAAATGTTTGGAAGTGGTTTAATAAATGCCTTGCTCAGCTTGAACAATTTCTGTTACATTTTGTAAATCTTTCACTCGTCATGGATCATATATTTTAGGTTTTTTTTTTTTTAACTGATTTTTTTTATTTAAACCCCTCAGGTTTTGTGTTTTGCTTTCCTGATTTTTGAAAGCGTCAATGCATGTCCTTGTGTTATGAATAAAGATATTTTGCAATTTTAATTTGTAAATGTAACAAACAGGAAAATAAAACATCTTTTCTTTCTCTCCCACTCTCAGGTGTAGTTTCAGTCAGTTTTGAAGAGGATGACGAAGGGAATTTGTGCCTCATCGCCTACCCACTCCACAGTGAATCAGGGGACCTGGAAAACAAAGACCCCTCAGCAGACTGTGAGCCCAAGAGCAAGATGGTGAAGTGGAGCAACAAGAAGCAATGCCCTTTGGGGCTTGAGAATGATAACTATGGCAAAGATAGAGCTAGACATAGCCGTAAGGAAGACAAGATCATGAGGTGAGGATGCTTGCTGCTGACACCTTTGTTTTTTGACTGAAATAAGAGTCTTGATGAAGACATATTCATGAAGTCACACCAAAGCTGAGGACTTTCTGTATTCTCTCTTTTGCAGTTATAATCGTGATGAAGTTCAGCAGCAGCAACAACAGCAGGCAGACGTTCTTTATTTTAGCCTGGAAAAAGGCAATGTGGTGGCACAGATCAAACACAACCCCTGGAGTCTCAAATGTCACCAGCAGCACTTGCAGAGGATGAAGGAGAATGCAAAACATCGTAACCAATACAGTATCCTTTGATTAAACATGGGAATTCTCAGTGGGTACTGAAGTGTACAGTTATAAAGGGACTGGTCTCAGTTAATAATATAATTCAATTCAATTTTATTTATATAGCGCCAAATCACAATAAACAGTCACCTCAAGGTGAGGTGCTTTATATTGTAAGGTCAAGACCCAACAATAATTACAGAGAAAACCCAACAGTCAAAATGGCCCCCTATGAGCAAGCACTTGGTGACAGTGGGAAGGAAAACCTCCCTTTTAACAGGAAGAAACCTCTGGCAGAGCCAGGCTCAGGGAGAGGCAGTCATCTGCTGCGACCAGATGGGGCCGAGGGGAGAGAGACAGGACAAAAGACATGCTGTGGAAGGAAGAGAGCCAGAGATTAATAATAAATGATTAAATGGAGAATGATGTATAACCAGAGTAAAAAGAGGTGAATGAAAAGAAGCACTCAGTGCATCATAGGAACCCCCAGCAGCCTAGGCCTATTGCAGCATAACTAAAGGATGGTTCAGGGTCACCTGATCCAGCCCTAACTATAAGCCTTATAAAAAAGGAAAGTTTTAAGCCTAATCTTAAATATAGGGATGTGCACTTTTTTTGTCATGTGATCCTTGACTCTCCTTTCACAGAATTTATCCTTTTAGAAAACCTGACATGGCGCTATAGAGTACCATGTGTCTTAGACTTGAAAATGGGAACTCGACAACATGGAGATGATGCCTCAGAGGAAAAGAAAGCCAATCAGATTCGAAAGTGTCAGCAGAGCACATCTGCATCTATTGGAGTGCGACTTTGTGGCATGCAGGTAAAGTGCACCTATAAATTAAACTGTGTGTGTGTGTGTTCGTCTGTATTTTCTTGTTTATGAGAAGCTGTAGTGCTTATGTTGCTGTCTGACCCCTGCAGGTGTACCAGTCAGATCCTGGCCAACTCATGTTCATGAATAAATACCACGGACGAAAGCTGACCCTTGCAGGCTTCAAGGAGGCTCTCTACCAGTTTTTCCACAATGGGCATCGCTTGCGTCATGAGCTGCTGTCTCCAGTTCTGCGCAGACTCCGGGAAATGCAAGCTGCACTTGAGGCCTGTGAGTCCTACCGCTTCTACTCTAGCTCCCTGCTCATAATCTATGATGGAGACCCTCCCAGGACTCCCACTAGACCTAGACATAGAGGCGGGGAAGAAGGTGATGAGGATGAGCCATCTGATGAGGAGGAGGAGGAAGGAGCCTTTGGTTTCCCTCGTTCCTCCTCAGCAGGTGTCAGTGCAGGTGTGTCAGGAGGGAGCAGCAGCAGTCGCTCATCCCACAGCACAGGAGAGGCCAGTAGCTCTATGGTGGATGTACGCATGATTGACTTTGCTCACACCACCTGTCGCCACTATGGAGAAGACAGTGTAGTGCATGAAGGCCAGGACAGTGGGTTCATCTTCGGCCTCCAGAACCTGATCACAATCATCTCCGAGCTCGAGGATCACAGTGCAGACTGAAGCTGCACTTTAGCCAACATGACCTAAATTTTAAGCATGGGAAGAGCTCACTGAGCTGAAACCCTGCTACCCCAGGATGCATTATCCCTATGCCTACGTGGGGCTCTGCTTGGTGGAAACGTTGGACGCCTCTGCGTGAGGAGATGGTCGTACCTGTGGTCTCACTCACCTTCCAGAGTACGGGGCTCCCTGCGCCCTTCTTGCACTTTTCTGAGACTGCTCCTTTCTTTTTGTTTTGCTCTTTTGGTAACACGCCATAAGAGAAATGTAGTATGAGAGAGGTCCCTCAACAAATGCAGAGACTCCTGTAGCATCCTAACCCCCTCCCTCTGGTACAGACACAGTTCTTTAAGTTCTCTCTGAGAGAGAAAGCCTGAGGTAGTAAACATTGAAGTTGTAGGTAACTAGGAGCCTGTTGTGGTGCTTTATCTGTTATACTTTTTTGGATTATGCTTGGATTGCTGGTCCCCAACAGCACAACACAATCATAGGGAAGCTGACTGACTGTACGAGCTGACCTTGGCTGGCTAGGTCAACAGCCTTGTAGCAATTGACAGGTTGGCATCTTATAAGGACATTTTGTTTCTCTTAAGACCCTTGTATGGTTTGTGTGTCAACTAAGCACTTGGATTTACACTTTTCAGTGGAAGATTATTTAGTTCTATAAGAAGGGATTTGCCTTTTTTCGATACTTGTTCTCCCCTTTACTTATGGCCTATAAGCAAAAGACTTTTTGGAAAGGCGATAATATCCTTTTGTTGTCACTGTCTTTGTTTTCATCTGATCTTCTCCTTTTCATTCCTGAAAATTTGACTTGACAAAGAGAATATATTGATAAAAACACTAGCTACAAAGATTAGAGACTATTTATTTGAACGGATTGTTAAAATGTAAACGAGTACATTCCATATTACCACTTTAAATGTTACGTCCTCCTTATACAGACTTTGATTTCTTTTGTTATTGGAAGAGCTCTCTTGTATACCTGTGTGTTAACAGTGTCTTGACAATAAAGGCATTTGTTGAAGTAAAATTTGTCTGTGGTTCATGTTTATAGTGGGTTTGGGGTTTGAAGTTAAGAGAATGGTTTAGTTTATGATATGGGATTTTGTAAAGGTCCTAATGAGTACTGAAAATTGTGCTTTTGAATAATAGCGCTTGTGTTGACTGCCACCTGCATCTGAACTGGGGACATCATTAGGTCACAAGTCATAGCAAGTCACAGATGATCATTACAATTTTTCTCGATCACTCGTGCACAATTCTCTCTTCTAGTCTTAATGCAGTTCTCAAATCAGTAATGCACTTTCTCCACCCACATTAGCTTTTGTCATTGTTTTTAAACACACTGCGAAAGACATTTTCTTACTGACTCACAACTCATCAAGAGTTTGTGTTTTTGTCAGCAACAACTCTAGATTGCTCACTTTCCTGAATACTGTCCAGCATTGCATTAGTGTTTTCAATCAAATTACTTCAAACTTTTTTCAAATCCATATGACAGCTGGGAAAGGCTACCTGCAACCCTGAATAGGATAAGCAGAAGAAAATGTATTTATGTATGTATGAAAGTACTTGCTTGTACCAGGTTGGACCCCGTTTTGCCTTCAGAGCTTTGTAGCATAGATTCAACAAGGTGCTGGAAATATTCCAGATTTTGCTCCATAGTGACATGATAGCAGCACATAGTTGCTGTACATTTGTCAGTCACTCATCCAAATTTCCTTTTCAACCACATACCAAGGATGCTCTACCGGACTGAAACCTGGTGACTGGAGGTCATTCAAGTACAGTGTTTTTCCAATCTTCAGTTTTAGTGAGTGGGTGCAAAACGTAGCCTCAGTTTCCCTTTCTGAGTCGCTTCTTCTGTCACTATCAGCTCAAAGTATTCTGGCCATACTTCTCTGACCTCAGAGAGCTGCCACTCACAGGATATTTTTTCTTTTACGGACCATTCTCTGTAAACCCTGGAGATGGTTGTGTTGGACAATCCCAGCAGGTCCTGAAACACTCAGACCAAGAACCGTGCCAGTTTCATTCACCTTTGTTCCTGACGCTCAGTTTTAACTTCAGAAGGCTGTCTTGACCATGTCTGTGTCTAAATGCTTTGAATTGTTGACCTGTGATTAGCTAATTGAATACTTGCATTAATAAGCAGTTGAACAGGTGTACCTAATAAAGAGGCTGCTGAATGCATGTAGTGTGATTTTACTGGACTATACAGTAGTTGGTGCTATATTCTCAGATTGTATATCTTTGTCTGTTTTCTGATGCATATAGTTTTATGCGTGTCATTTTGCTTTCCAGCAATTTTGTAAAAAAGTTGTTTAAAATAAGCCCTTCACATTTCATTTCCTTCATGCGATCGAGAAAGACTAATTATCGGTGAGAAGCATTTACTGAACAGGAAGGGGGGGGGATCAAATGTCATAATGCTGTAACCAGATCTGCCATCCAGCTGAAATATGAGGAATCAATGGTGTGGAAAATATGAGTGTATTTGGTTTGTTTTGTTTTACACCTGATACGACTTTTTCCATCCATCAGTCATAGTTGGTATCATGCAATTACAAACAATGCTTTCATTTTTGATAGTGACACATACCTGTTGTATAAGTGCAAGAAGAAAAGAAGGAGAGAAAGGAAAGAGTCAGTATTTCAAAGCAAGGACATGCTCCCACATTTCTAAGTGTGTAAGAAAGTAAAGGGCACTTTTAATGTGTAACTAGTATAAAAAACATTCTTTAACCTTCACAAAACAACATAATATAATATAATCTTTTGAGTCGGGATTTCGTGAGCAACCTTAACACCAAAGGATTATTTTACCCAAGAGAGTTTACTAAAGGTGTGATGGTGGGCAAATGGTCATAGCACTGCTTTCAGGTCACAGAGGGGCAAATGTTTCTCTGCAGAAATTTAAGATTTTGTGGACACTCAGCTTAGTTGTTAAGACTGAATATAGTGAAATATTAAACCACTCTGGCCTCAGTTGTGATATGATGGGAGTGATGAACCTGATTCTCAACACCGTGACACAGAATTTCAACATAAAAACCAAAACTGCAGTGCAAGAATGAGCTAAAACGTCAAAAATATCAGCCACAGTTTCACTTCATTTAGACAGAATTCTTCTACTGGGATGGGCAATTAATTTTCCCAAGGGGCCATACAAGAAACTGGGACTGCTGTGGAAGGCTGCGCCAATAAATACTGAACAGAATTTAATTCAGCTTATTGGTGTAGCCCTCCTTGGGAAAATTAATCCTGTGCCCACCCTGGACACAAGAAAGTTCCAAGAAAACTGGCTTTGGGTATTTTCCTTTGGTTTTGCAAGTTTGCATAAAAACAAAGATTGCTTACTCTGCATGCGTCATTGTAGTTACAGAGTTCATTATTAAGCAGATTAGTTGAGGTTTTTGGCCCAGTTGCGGTTCAGCAGTGACATTGGTGACTGATCTGCACAAAGCTCAGATTACAAACTCCTAACACAAAAAAAATTCAATAACAGTTTCATAGTGATAAGCAGGAAGAATTTAGAAGGTGTTAGCCAGAAGCTCAGATTAGTATTTTTTTTAAAAAAACATACTGTATGTACATTAAATTAAACTGTGAAATGTGTCACCTGTCAAAGCTGTCAGCTTTGTAGTGGACCTAATCAGCTCTCTAATGCTGGAAAACACCCTGAATGACAAACACTGGCTGTGTGGAAAGCATGCCTAGAATTCTTTTACTTCTCCAGCAGGTGTGCCAAGTCATTTGGAGGAGTGTCATTCAGTTCAGTTTTACGTATGCGGCATCAGTTCACATCAGTTTCATCAGGCAGTGACATCCAACTGGCAGTTTGAAACCGAGTTTCAAGTAGTTCCTCCAAACCTGAGGCCATGTTTCTAAAGCTTAATGCTGAGCCTATGACGGAGGCTACATCCAATGGGAGGGGTTGCGGGCTGCATAAATACGCATTGTAGTTAAATTTCTAAGGAGGTGGACATCACGTTATGGCATGAGTTGTGATGTACGTAGGTTTGCAAATACATGCAGTTAGTGGGGTTAGGTTAACCAGTGATTTTAACTAGCCCGTGAATGTGAATGGCTGTATGTCTCTCTGTGTTAGCTCTAGGTACCCTGCCCTTTGCCCTGTGGCAGGTATAGGCTACAGCCCCCACTGTGACCCTGAAAAAGATAAGCAGAAGAAAATGGATGGATGGTATTAATCCCACATCAACTGGAAAAGGGTGGAGTGAGGAGTTTATGTTCCAGTTGAAGAAGTTCAATTGTCTTGGGGTCTTGTTCACGTGTGAGGGGAGCGTGGAGAAAGACTGACAGACAGATTGGTGTGTCATTAGACACATGAAAGCAAAGCTATCATTTTACTGGTCTGATTTCCTAACCACTAGTTTTGGGTAGTGACTGAAAGAATGAGTTCACGGATACGAGTGGCAGAAATGAGTTACCTCAGTACGGTTTCTGTACTCAGCCGCAGAGGTAGGGTGAGGAGCTCAATCATTCAGGAGGGGCTCATACTCCACCACATCAAAAGAAGCCAGTTGAGGTAGTCCGGGCATCTGACTATGATGCTTTATGGGTGTCTTCTAGGTGAGGTGTTTTGGGCATCCTACTAGGATGAGATCACACTGAGGAGATCATATCTCTTGAGTGGCTTGGGAACACTTCAGTGTTACACCAGAAAAGTTGTAATAGGTGGCAGACAGAGATCTCGACATCCAGGCTTGGACTGCTATTTCCACAATTCAAACCCAGATAAGCAGCAGGAGATGGATGGATGGATTTCTTAACAACAAAATATTGTTTTGACATCTGTTAGCTGTTAAACATCATTTGACTTCTGATCTGTTGGTCCTGTTCACCATGTTCGGGGATTTGGTACAGTGAACATCATCAAAGGAAGGTGAACAGAGAGACAGTGAGTTTAGGGGAGCTGATAGCAGGCAGCCTGAGATGAAAGGGATTATAATTTCCTCTTTTCACATCTAAAAATAACTCCACATCCGCTGCTCATCTACTGCCTGCTGCAAAACAGATTTAGATTAGTGTTTTTCACCTCAATGGCATATACTATTGCTTTTATGTTAAATGGGTTTTACAATTGAGATGAAAAAGACTTTGTCTTTGCTTGATTTGCTCTTATTTATTTATTTTTATTTTTGGGATGATTTTGCCGTCTCTGTGTTTTAGGGATGTGGGTTTGCTGATGTGGGACATAGACAGTTGCCTTGGTGAATGTCCTGATACCATAGAACTATTTTAATGTTAAATGTAACAGCACCAACATTTTTAGCATTTATGAAACATGAAATGAAGCTGTGGCAACATTTTCACATAACCTAAATAACTGAAACCTGGCATGGCGCTAATGTCAGGCTGGAGAGTGAAATGAAAACTAGGCCCATTTTCTGCTCATCCAGTTCAGGGTGTGAAGACACGTCAGCAGTCTCTCACAGGGCCAACATAGAGAGACAGTCATTTATGTTGACACGGCCAATTTGGAAACACTATTTAACCTAACAAGCTGGGGAAGTAGTATTTGTAAGAACCCATGCAGGGACAGAGAGAACATGCAAACTCCACAGAGAAAGATCCCATCCAGCAGACAAAGCTGCATCAGGATCTTTATTGTTGTGAGTTGACAGTGCTAACTGCTGTACCACTCTGCAGATAAACTTCAATTTTTTCCAGATTACTTTTCATTTCACTAAAATATTACAGGAAACATGAATTAGCAGTACAGCACTCATGACTTTGTAACACATGTGATCAGGCTGAAGGTTACTGGATCAAAGTAGGTCAAGGAGAACTATTCAGACCAAGAATGGAGGAAAGCACTTGTTATGCAAGAGCTTGTATTATTAATCTTACTCTGATACTGCATGAGTGCAACTCCTTTTGCATATATGAAGATAAACACACAGGTGTTTATGTTTATTTGGTGCATGGAAAACTGCAGTGCATATGCAATAGCATCACGTGCTATTATAGCCTTTAGTGTTCAAGGGTTATGAACACTTTTACCCGGTGTGCTTGAATAACTTTAGAAGGCATTCTGTTGCAGACATTATATTTTTCTCTGAAAAAGAAGTTGCCCCTCAGCAAAACAAACTACCAAAACAGGATCTGAAACTGCTGTACATACATGCACTTTACTTCTCCCTGCACCAACAACAGAGGATCGTGTGC
Source organism: Pterophyllum scalare (assembly GCA_024447675.2). Taxonomy (NCBI): domain Eukaryota; kingdom Metazoa; phylum Chordata; class Actinopteri; order Cichliformes; family Cichlidae; genus Pterophyllum; species Pterophyllum scalare. The sequence continues at coordinate 1,821 of JAMQGT020002129.1, read as the reverse complement.
AAGCTTAAAAATAGCCCAGATATGAGTAGAAAAGCAGGATGGGTTTAAACAGTGGACAGAGCCCCATGTGCCATTGTACAAGATGGTTAATGCATTAAACTTGAAAGCCTAAAGGTTATGGCTTGAGGAACAAAGATTCCTTTACCTTTCACCACTATTTTATCAGAAGTGATGACTGATCCCAGCAGAGATATGAATAGCATAACTGAAATTACTGTTTGCAGACCTCCACTGTACCTTGTATTATCTCAAGTGTTGTACAAAGCCTTCGGGTGGAAGCTCAAACATTATACTATAAAAAGAATTGAAGACTTAAGTTTTAGTTAAAAACTGGTACACACTGTATATAACATAGTACACTGCCACTACCCTATGAAGAGATTTGAGCTGTGAAAGGTTTTTCCTTGCAGTTTACAGTATTTAAGTTGCTTTATATATATATATATATATATATATATATATATATATATATATATATATATATATATATATATATATATATATATATTTGGGGGGTAACAAAGAGGGAAGGTAGTCAGAACTGAAGGGAAGGCAACATTGCAGACACTGAGGACAGCTACAAGTATCTTGGAATCCCACAGGCAAATGGGAACCATGAAGAGGCTGGTAGGATAGATTAACTGCCAAGTAACTCCAGAGAGTAAGGCAAGTCCTGAAGGGTCAGCTGAATGGGAAGAACAAGATCTGGGCAATCAACACCTACGCCCTGCCAGTCATCTGATACCCTGCTGGGATAATAAGCTGGCCAAAGGAGTTAATAGAAGCCACTGACATCAAGACAAGAACGCTCCTTATCATGCATGGAAGGTTTCACCCCAAATCCAGCACCCTGAGACTGTATGCTAAGCGGAAGGAAGGAGGCCAAGGACTAGTGAGTGTCAGAACCACTATCCAGAATGAAACAAAAAAAGATCCATGAGTACACTAGGAAGATGGCCACAAAGGATCATGTGCTTAGTGAATACCTCAGGCAGCAGAAACCTGAGAAAGAACAGGAACCATCATGGAAGGACAGTCCCCTGTACAGCATGTACCACCGACAGATAGAAGAAGTGGCTGATATAGAAAAATCCTACAAATAACTGGACAAATCTGGGCTGAAAGACAGCACAGAGGCACTAATTATGGCAGCACAGGAACAAGCTCCAAGCACAAGATCGATAGAGGCTGGGGTCTACCACACCAGGCAAGACCGCAGGTGTAGGCTGTGCAGAGATACTCCTGAGACAATCCAGCACGGAACAGCAGGGTGCAAGATGCTAGCAGGCAGGGCATACATGGAACGCCATAACCAAGTGGCTGGCATAGTATACAGGAACATCTGAGCCGAGTATGACCTGGAAGTCCCAAGCTCAAAATGGGTGGTCGAGAATGACAGAGCTGAGATCCTGTGGGACTTCCAGAGACAGATGGACAAACTTGTGATGGCTAACCAACCGGACACAGTGGTGGTGGACAAACAAAGGAAAAAAGCTGTAGTGATAGATGCTGCAATACCAAGTGATGACAACATCAAGAAGAAGGAAAATGAGAAGCTCAATAAATACAAATACATATAAATAGGGCTGAGAGAAGAGCTAGAGAGCATGTGGAAGGTGAAGGCACCAGTGGTCCCCGTGGTAATCAGAACACTCGGGGCAGTGACACCCCCCCCAACCTGGGAGAATCGCTCCAGCAGATTCAAGGAATGACATCCAAGATCTCTAGGTCCAGAAGAGCACAGTCCTGGGAACAGCTAAGATACTGCGCAGGACCCTCAAGCTCCCAGGCCTCTGGCAGAGGACCTGAGATTGGAGTACA